>JAOYMO020371788.1:0-26183 GCA_025802455.2 Iodosphaeria phyllophila | reverse complement strand
CCTGACGCCATCACTGGCCCTGACGCGTGCATCTCCGCCGAAGATGTGGACCCCGCCAAGGTACTGATGCGTTCAAGACATCGCTCGCATTCCCTCATGAACCATAAACATCGCCGCACAATCAGCCATGGTATGATCGAAGACGAAGGTCGAAGATTGGACGGAAGACATTCTGTTATCAACGGATTGCAAAAGTCGACTACTATTATGTCTTCCTACGATGTGTGTAATAAGGGAGACAGCGCTATCGGTTTAATTGACGAGAAAGGCGGGGCGAGAGCTGATATTGACAACACCCATCGCCCGTCTACCCAGGATGGCGGCGAAAGTCTTGCCCTGACGGAACATTCACCCAGTTCGCCCACATCGCCCTCTTCATCGCAGCATAATAGCTCGCCGAAGCGAATGGGTTTTCTGCGAAAGTGGCGGGAACACCACAAGCACCGGGACTGAAAAGTGAATTTGAAAGTCTGCCTAATCTGGAGGGAAACGAGATAAGAAACTAATCACTGGTGTTCTTGGTGTAATGAGGAATGGTCTATCCTTACGAATAAGTTGCATCTAGGCGTCTCAATGGGCATGGGCGCAAGGCAAGAAATGGGGTAACACGCTTGGGGCAGCATGGCGTCACGGTCTTTCGTCGGTCCTCTTCCCTTTTTCAAAATATCTCTCATCAAATCCATACGGGTTCAGGAGAAGCATGGGCCGATTCTTCGCACGGGGAAACCCATTTCGATCAAGAGTTACTCGTAACTTCAAGATTTCAATCAACCTATTCTTTCTTTGTTCCAATTGACCATAAATCTTCGAGGAGCCAGTATTGTGAAAGCTTATATTCGTGAGGAATTGTGCTGACAGATTTTCACTTTGCAAACTCCATCGTAAAACTCTAGTTTCAAACATAACAAAGGTCTCTACTTACACCGGAAATATTCTTTGTTGAGATACCGGCAATAAATAGTACCTGCAGCAGCGACAGGAACGTGACTGGTGTCGATGGATCAACTAAATTGGTTAGGCCTGAAGATTAGCACTGGTAGACCGTTCGGGTTAGGAGTAATTGACCTGGAAGAGTACAGGAGCGAATTTGTACCTCAAATCGCAATATTTCCAGTGAGAGTAGGGACACCGATATTGCTTCCACCCCGACCGACCAGTACTGAGCCTTGCATGGCTTTACCTGCGCGAAGATCAGATTTGAACGCAAGACTTAAGTCATTGACCTGATGCTAGGCACGTCAAGCCTGTGGATTCATAGCGTGGATGATTTTGGCCTAATATGATTTCTGGGAGGGCGATGGGAACGCTATGGTTTCTTTCGGGTTGCTCCTTTTGTCTGTCGGAGGAGATTCCCTCTATCCTATTTTTCTTTTTGTAAATACTAAAGATCCTTCTGAAATATCTACATCGCGGTTCAAATCGGGAAAGACCCGCATTCCGAGTTCGCTGCTGACTGGCGACCTGTCTGGCCTCAGACTTTGATGGTCTATATGTGGATGCTGTGGGGGTTACTGCTTAATTGCTCCTGAGGTTCTGCAGAACCCTATACCCGCGATATTCTGGTAGGCCTAGGGTCCTTCGGAGCCTAAAGAGAGACGTCGTAGTTGAAGTTGCAATGTGATTGTGTGCAGAAAGTGGATCATCGATTCATTAGTTCCGGGTAGTTTGCTTTGCATAGAATTCCTTCAAAGCGGATGACTGACAGTGTAGTACACGGAAGAGGAGTATTGGTGCAGAGGAGAGATGTCTGCAAATTGGTCCCGATTCTAGATTGGTGACCAATTCGAGGCGTTGCCAAAGAGCACTGGTGGACACCTCGTGCTTGGCGAGGCGGTTGCCTAGTATTGGGGAAGACTATCTGCACAACTATCGTGACTGCACCATCGCTCGCGACTTACCTATCGGACCCCTTTCCAGAGAGCTACCAGACCCTCCGTCCCCACAACAATAGTGCACGACTTTCAAAAAAGCCGCCCGAGTCTTAACTGGTAGATTTTCCTTCTTCCCTCGCGTCTACAATCCTGGGTTCAGGGTTGTGCATCAGGAAGGATAACTTCGTGCCCAACCCATTGATGGATTTTACACGCCTATGCCATCGCTTCATCGATTGTGATAGAGTTCACACTGATTTCAATCTTTCTCCAGTTTTGATCGAAATCATAGCGCCCTCCGACCATATCCACCACTATCATTGTCATCGGAACATCCAACTTTTCACGGCCTCCAGCTTGAGGGTTTGATTCTTCGAGAAATTATAGAATACAACATTGAAGACGATAGAGACGTTCCAGTGTATCACAATGGAAGCGGATGCGAGACGCCTGGATTACTCCTCCCAGTTCCAGTCGGAGACTCTCGTTGAGTTATGGGAGTCACTCTCTGCAGCAAACCTACAATGTGATATGACACAGCGTCATCTCCAGACTTCGACATCCCCTATCTGTCGCGCGGATCTCCAAGAGATCGGACAGTCAGCCGAAATATATCGAGACCGACTACGACGAGAAATCAATTCACGCATCAGACCAACACTACGTACATTGGCCATCATGGATATGCCCGATGAGATACTCAAGATGGTATTCGGTTATTTAAAAGGACTGGGGAAACTTGGCTCCGATATCTCGAAGAATGGCTCCAAGCAGCATGAAGCCACCTCGTCAATGCAGAATCTGCGTTTGACCTGCTGGCATTTTCAGCAGCTCAGTTCCCAGTTTCTGATTACTGATTTAATCGTACACTTTGATCAGAAATCCATCCAAAAGCTGGAGAGCATATCGAAGCATCCCCTCATCCGCAAAGGCGTTGAGCGTGTCGTGATCTCGTTAGACTACTTCGGATCCGGCATAGCCGGAGACGGGACAATATTCGCGGCACATTGCACCCGTAGGTTGGCGTCCACCTTGAATAAGTGGCGTCAAGAAGTCTTGCGCCTGAATTTACAATCAGACGAACTATCCAATATATTCAGGTTGCGCTTCCAAGAAGGAAGTCGGCTGTGCGAGTCTTGGACCAGATACCGAGTTGATGGCTTCGACCACAACGACCCCCACCAACTACAACTTCGCCAGGCATGGCGCCAGTATCAAAAGCTCTACGTTACCCAAGTGCTTGCGTTCCAATCGGAAGTAGAGACGATTGCCTCAGCCATGGCCCGGTTGCCTTTCAACCGATGCCTTATCTTTGAAGAAAGCGCGGGGAGACATGAGGACGATACATTCATGGGCATTGTCTCTACCGATCTGGACGAGTACGGTTCTGTTTATCACAAACTACTCACACCCGTCCAGAACTGGGAGGCCGCCCGACAAAGACGAGAAGGACGCCCTCCAGCCCGCGTCTTGGTGACATTACTCGTTCACCTTCACAAAGCCGGAGTCCGGTTGAATACTTTGATATTCCATACCCATCCGCCTGTAAACACGTACATGCTAGGTACGACACCTGAACAACAAAGGGACCTGGAAGCCGCCACAAGTCATCTAACGCATCTGGAATTTGCCCCACGAGTCTTTCGTGGCAACAAATCCAGGATCTATTGGGCCAGGAGGTCACCTGACCGTCTTGAGGAGTTCATTGCGTATATCAGCAGCCTCCTCAAGTCGCCGTCGATCCGAACGGCTGCATTTGATGGATTCTTCATGCTTGAGATGTCAGGGCGCGAGCCCGAAAGTAGCATGGGTTGGTTCTTCCAGTCTAACAAGTGGCAACGGCTTGAGACTCTAATGTTTCGCGGGCCATTTTCGTTGCGCGACCTCGAGGGGTTCATGAACCAGGTTTTGCACAAGCGGCCCAATGTAGTCCTGTCTGGCTGGCTTTTGGACGGGACGTGGGCAGAAACTGCCGAGACACTGAAGGGTCGAGTCTCAAATTTGTCGACTATAGGCCAAGGGCCAGAGTCGACCGGGTTTCTTGGCGCCGAGTGGCAAGAGTTGAGCTCCTTGACAAAGGAGTTTATCGTCAACAACATCTCCGTGGATGGTATTCGGGGACGCCGGGTCGATCATTACATCTACGGCGGTAATCATCTTGCGAACCCTTTTCACGAAGCTGCTGCTATGCCCGCCGCTATCAACCCGGTGGAAATAGTATTTGCGGACGAAGCGGAAGGTGAGGAAGATGAAGAAGACGAAGAAGGCGAGATACACGAAGACGAGCAAGAAGAGCAGGGGGGGGAGGAGCAGCAGGACGAACAGGAGGCGCAAGGCGACTAAAGCGACGAGAATCACGGTGCTGGGGAGCAGAATCGAGGGAGTTAAGCTGGGGCATCGAGATATGAGCTGTATGACGAGGATGTACTGGACGAGTATTCAGTGCCCGGAATTTGGCCGCGCATCCGGAAGGAGCTTGTACTGAAAACGCTCAGTGCTTCATGCTACTTGACACTGGGCATAATGATGTGTGGCGGTGTGTATTGTTTGACCGGGAGACATGGCAGTGTAATGAGTGTGGCACACGGTTGGTATTAGCGACCTCGATAAGTGGTGCCTCACGTGAAATGATGAAACTAGGAAAAGCTATAACTGCTCTGCATCTGGGTGAGATGTAAAGGTGAATGGAGAGAACGCTTTCTCTCAACGCACCTTCCTTTTCCCTCTTCAGGCAAGCCCACATCTAACTACCTTGAGGAAATGTCATATTGAAAAGTCTCCACCATAACCCCCTCCTCCTCCTTCACCGTAGCCTCCATGCTGCCGTATACTAGGTGGCAAATCCTCCTTCCGCCTCCCCCACGTCTCGCTCTCCGTAATCCCCAGTTCGAGCTCCAACAAGCCGCCATCTAGGAAAAACTTGTGACCCAGCCAGTTCCTGCTGTATTCCCGTCCGTCCAGCCATGCCCTCTGGATATAAATCCACCCATATCCTGGATCGAATCCCGACACCACCCGGATAGTCGCCGTGTTTCCCGTGTCCCCGTTCGTCACGTTCACCTCCCGGAAGAACGGCGCATTAATCAGGTACACGTCCTGCCCGGCCAATGGCCACATCCCCATCATAGACAGTGCCGCGAACGAGCCCATGGCTCCGCTGTCGTCATTTCCCGGGACCCCGTTCCGGCTGTCGTTGAATTGCGACGGGATGTAGCTGTGCACTCGGGCCGTTGACTTGCCCGGCCGCCCCGCGTAGTGGTACTGGAACACGGGCAAAAAGGCTTGCTCGTCACCTACATATAGCAGCCCTGAATCATGCAAATAGTCGAGCCGGGAAACGAACGTGTTGGCCCCGCCTAGCGTTGATACCAGCGCCGCCATGTCATGCGGTGCGTAGAACGTGTAGAGCCATGGAGAACCTTCGTACGTTTCGTGCCCATCGGAGTTGAGGAAGCAGCTTGTTGAGTTCAGCAGGGGCGAGCAAAACGCCGGATCGGCCCCCGGTGTCTCCGAGGTAGCCCAAGTACCGTTCAAGTTTTTCGGCTGGAGAAAGCCCCGGAATCCCGTGTCGGCCTGCGTGATCGGGTGCGCGGAGGCCTGATCCGCGCGGAAGATTCTTTCCCACGCCAACGACCGCGTCAGGTATTTCTCCGAGTCGGCGGTCTCGCCCAGTTGACGCGCCACCATGCCGATGCAGAAGTCGTTGTATCCGTATTCGACGGTGCGGGAGATACTACGCGTCTGGGTCCCCGTGCCCAGAGCATCAAAGTCGTTAAATGGGATGTAACCAACTTGCTTCCAGCTCTGTAACCCGCCGCGGCCTTCCAGGTCCCCACACGGATGGCTCTTCCTCGGCATCTTTCCTCATGGCCTCGTACGCAGTATGCCAGTCCACGCCATCGTCATCCTTCCCGGTCACGAAAGAAGAAGTTTTCAGAAACATGTCCGCGATGACCACGTCCGCGTTCGAGCCGCCCTGTGTAAAGCCCTTGCACAGCGACATACGGCAGTCCGGTAGGAATCCCTCGTGCCGATATATGTCAACCAATGCGCGGATCATGCGTGTCTGTGCGGTCGGGTCAACCAGCGTGATCAGGGGATGAATACTGCGGAACGAGTCCCAGATGCAGTACCAGGAGTCGTAGTAAGGCTCATCACTTTCCCACAGAGGATTCTCGCCTGTATAGTCCTGTGGGCTTAGCATGGTCCGGTAGATCCCGCTCCAGAATACCTTCTGTAGCATTGGGTCTACGCCTCCGGCGTCGATGCTGATGGCAGATAGCTCGTCCCGCCAAGTTTGCTCGGCAGACTGGAGTAGCGTGGGGAAGTTGAAACTGGGGACTTCTTTCTCGGCGTTTTCGCAGGCTCGGTCACTATTGAGAAAAGATAGACCGACGCGCACCAATACAACCGTGGCGCCGTTTTTTGTCTCCTCGAAGCGGACGTACGTACCACCGGGGAGGGGCGGTTTGTTATTGTCCTTGGCGAGATTGATCAGCTTGGGCTCGCTCCCGGCACGACCGTTCACAAACACCCCCGTATCCCGGATTTTAGCATCACCTGGGCTGTGGAAGTCAGCGCAGTAGTAGGCCGTATAGTTCCCTATGCCAAAGCTGGGCGCGAACTGGCCATAGCCGGTCATGCGGCCGGACTTCGGATCCACCTTAGCATGGCCATACATGCGGGAGTCAGGCAGGTCCGATAAGTTCAAGGTAAACATGGGACTGAGCTTCTCGGCTCCATCTGGGCCATATGATGGCGCGGTTGTCTGGTTTTTACTTCCAAACGTGAAACGATACAGGGCCGTGTGGTTCGACACCGTCATCTCGGCCTTGATTGCATTGCTTAGCTCGAGGGAAAAGTATCCCGGGCGGGCTGAGACGCTCTCGTTGATGTAATTTATCGCCCGTTCTGTCTTGGGGAACACGCAGCCGTTGACCGTGTCGTTGACGCAACTTCGGTAGGGGAAAATAGGGAAGTTCCCCCTTCCATGATGAAACCACAATTGTTAGGGGAACAACAGCTTCAAACAGGGGGAATAGCTTACAGAGAAGGCGATCCTCCCGTGCCCGAGTCGTGCATGTGGGAGAAACCTGTGACAGGACTTCCGTTGGAGGCGTATCCGCCCTGGCTGTCTTCTGTCACATCTGGGACAGCTTTGGCCATACCTAGAGCAAAAATCTCAGAAAGTGCCGAACGGCAATCTTGACAGTAGTATGCTTCCGATTTGGCCATCGTCTACAGCCCTCCCCCCCATTCGATATATAGTCGTTCTATTGTTCAACGAACCCTCATAAGAAACTCACCAAAGGGAAGAGAGGCCCCCGCGAATACATGGCCTATCATGAGAATAAATTAGCGCTGAACATCAAAATGGGGTATAATACAACCATACCTCCATTGTCCGTACCGATCAGTGGGTCTACAAAATCGTACCCGTTTGAGCTTTTGGTTCGCGCAACCAGTCCGAAAACGAAAGTCAGCCTGAGCAGGTTGAGGAGAAAGCAACGTGAGAACTTGATCATGACGCTGCTACTTTTTCGAGAGTTGCGGTCGAAACCCTTTACTGGCTTGGGGCTGGATGACGTGATCCTGAGCGCGCATCGGCTACTTTGTGAGGTGCGAGATTGGTAAGAGGACCCAAGGGCCGGAAAAGGTGAGGCACATGATCAATTTGCCTTGTTCAGAGCCAAAAAATGGAAGTTGGTGAGAGCCAGCTCAAACTAGCTCAGGCACTTTCCCTAGCTGGCGCGACCAAAGAGGTAGCGTATCCCAGCATCGGAGCCGTTAAATATTCCAGTCATTCATCATGGCAGACGAGCCTAAGAAAAAATTTCCGCGAGCGAAACAGAACTCGAGGTCTTCCCTTATTGAGAGACTTTTGCTCAGTTTCGTGCTGTTCGTTTTCTTCACATGAGGCGCGTACAATTACACGGGAACAACGTAACGTAACATCCAGGAGATAGGAATGAGCAAAACGGAACCTCATCCTTATAACTCAATCTAAGTTCTTTGTGCGCTCAAAGACCCAGACAAGTCAGAATCGCGGGCACCCGAGACTCCGTGCAACCCGAACCAAAAGTGTTCGCCCCAAAGCGCTTTCCCCCATGTTAATTACAACCAGTTGAGCATCCGAGAACGATGACATCGTATCTACCATGCGTATGTGTCTACCCCTCTCCAGCTCATCACGGCGATGTCATGAGCTGGAAAGTGCTTTTAGACTTTGATCCGGCTGCGATACTGTAGTATTGCCGCCCTGTCCATCTTGCCTCCCACTGGCTGCCCAAGGGTCATTTCGCCGCACGATATGCACGCTTAATCGCGTACTTCAGTAGCACTTGACCTCGTCCAGTGTCAACATGACCTACTGTATTCATGTACCTGCAGATTTATGCGAGTTAAGATACTTCGGATTTACTCGAGGCTGGTATTGAAGAGAACGGGATTTCCATAGCTTGAAACTCTTGTCTCAGTTCACGTGATGATGTTGCAATCTACCAACATGAACATGAGAGAATATCCGTATGTACGTAACACGATATCCTAAGTGGAGCCCCTTTTTACAACTGATTGTCTCACACCCTTTGATAATCATGGCCGAAGAGAAATTGATGGATTGGCAGTTTCACACTGAAACAAAACATTATCCCGAATCTTCTGGATGTAGCATTTATATTCTCATCGGTGGTTTCCTGGTTATATTCTCTCAAGACATATCTGGTGTCGATGATGTCCTCGCAGAATCCTTATTCCCAGGCACTAGTCTTGAAAGACTAGTTCTCAATATGAAGATAAGCCCGGTACACCACCTTTCCATAACTACATAACATATTGCAGTTGACGAAATTATGGTGATAGAATGGACGATATGCGAATTTTGATAGTGGCAACGAACTTGCGCCTTGTCTCTTGACCCATCGGTGGAAGTAAACATAACCATTTCTTGCGCTCTGTAGCTCTTGAAGACTATACAACCGTAGTATCGGACTGACAGCCAATTGCTGTTTCGTCTGTACATCTCATCAACATGGTTTAATAGACATGCGGCATAAAGACGGAGGGAGCGAGGAGAAGTATGTAGATATCCTCATGACCGGGTTTCGCTCTAGTAATTAGCAATTTAATGAATACGTAGGAGTCCTACCGGCGAAGGTACGCAGTAGATTCGTGCTTTCCATCTCACTTCCTGCGTACGGAAGCTGCTATTCCAAGTACGTATTGTGAAGTATCACCCAAGTTGACAGGATCCCTTGGTTGTGAAAGACATGGCACATCGTAAGTTATTGATGACCACGACGGTAGCTGCTCATTAATCACTCGAGTGCATTTGGTGAGGGCCGCTACACAGTGTCTGTCATGCCTACCCTACCACCCGAGTATCCTCAATTCAAACAAAGCTGACAATGCAGATATGATAAATACTTGTCAGGCCTGTGATCGGCTTCTGGCGAGTCGTGCCTCCTCTACTATGGAGACATCAGAAGGTGCGAGATGTCCAAAATTCTGCATGGCACATAATGGCTGAATGGTTGCCAACGCACAGTAAAGTACGGTGCTGGGTTTTTAGCCGAGGCCATGCTTCTTGTCTCCGATTGGTCGGATTGTGCCAGCAGCCCACAAAACAAGCTGTAGCTTCCAAGCTCGAGCAAAAAAGTTTCGGCGATAAAAAATTTCGAGTATCGTTATCGCGTATTGCATCGCAGCATGCAACACCAGCATCCGCGAATTGCTGGACGCATTCTGCAGGGCTCAACCTCATCTCTGAACTCGAACTCGACAACTAGACTACGAATAAACTGATCAGTCACTCGACAAGCTGGCCGCCTGCCCGGTCCCAAATTCACAATCGCTCGCTCGCTTTCTACACGACTAGAAAAAAACCTTCACAATGGGAGCCTCTAAGCCGGAAAAGAAAGAGAAGAAGGATAAGAAGGACAAGAAGCGCGCGGAGGCGGATGGGGTGACAAAGTCCAAGTCGAAAAAGGATAAGAAGGAAAAGAAAGAGAAGCTGAAGCAGGCTGTGGAAACCGCACTAGTGAATGGTGAAGACACTTCTTCCAAGAAGCAACAGAAGGCGACGAATGGTGATGCTGAGAGTGATGTAGAGGGCCGGGATAAGGGCATTGCCGTCGATCCAATTGCGCCGGATGCGGATAGCAACCCAGGCGGCCACAAGCAGCAGAAGTCATTGATCAAGGCGAAAGATACTAAACCCATCATCGTCGGTGCCTTGGTTCCCTTCGCCAAGCCGCTGGCTGATGAGAAGGCAACAAAGAAGGTGCTGAAGAGTGTGCGCAAAGGTAAGGAAAATCGCATGCCACTTTTAAATATCTTGGAATCGAGGTTTCCACCAGAATTTATCTCTGACCTTCATTCTTCGGAACAGCCGCTAGATTTCATACCCTCAAGCGCGGCGTCAAAGAAGTTGTCAAGGCTCTCCGCAAGTCCCCAGCCGCCGGGCCTAACAACCAAGCCTTTCCCGGTGTGGTCATTCTGGCCGGCGACATCAGCCCTATGGACGTCATCAGTCATATTCCTATCCTCTGCGAAGACGTCAACGTTCCTTACATATTCGTGCCATCACGGGCCGAGCTAGGCGCCGCTGGTCAGACTAAACGCCCCACCAGTGTCGTGATGGTCATGGCGGAGCAAAGGCCAATGCCGGACAGAAAATCTAAGAAAGATAAGAAGGCGAAGGACGATGAGAAAGCCAAGCCGGCGGAGGAAGAGGAGGTCATTGATCCGAACGAGTTTTCCGAGGTTTACAAGGACTTGGTCAAGCTAGTGCAGAAGGAGGCCAAGGCACAACTAAAATTCACGTGAGATGGGGTGATGTTAGTAGGTTGATGTTGAAGGGTTTACGGACTGAGGAAGAGGATGGCACGTGGGATAGTTCGGTGACGGTCCTCGTTTGTCACCATCATCGGCATGACCTTGTTTGAGATTTGCAGGCGTTGTTGGGGGTTTTTGCACGTTGCATCGGCTTAATGCATTATGTATGATATACCACACGGATGGTTCTTCATGGAAGGCATTGATCCTTCGGGTTTGTGTTGCCACGGGGAGTCAACATACCCGGTTTGACAATAGTGCCCTCTTCATCTGAAAACCACGCCAGTGATATCTCCTCGCTCGCTAGTAAATCGCCTGTTTAGCTCGGTACCCAACCCCGAACCACCCGCAGCGGAGTCGTAGTTGATTCCCAAAGTTATTGTATCCCGATCCAACCATTGTACCCTTTCACTCACACTAGCTACGGTGTCTACCTTGTCATCCTGTCTATAATTTCACCTGCTCGTAGTGAGAATGATAATGTTAGGGCCATGACCGTGTGCAATTCGAGCACGAAACATGTTTTTGGATTCACGGAAGCGTGGATAAGCCTTGGTCTGTAGCCTTATGAAGGGGGTTCTCGCCCATGTTTTATGTCATGTCATAGAATCGGAACAGGAATCGAATGAGAAACCTCTCTGCTTGCCGATCATGCGTGACAACATGGTGCTTTGTCTAGATATTCATACAAACAGCAACTTAATAGTAAGCTCCCTGAACGGGTCCCTTTAACCATAAACGAGCCATCACAGTACAAACCCATACCAATCTCGGTTTTCTCCGATCATTACACGTTTAGTAATCGAAGGGGTTAGTCCGGGTGCCCCACCAAGTCAAGAACATGGACAGGCCAATGGTCTCCAAAAACTTGCTCGTCGCGCCAACGGCAACAGTCTCGAGGGGTCGCTTCTCTTGGAAAACTTGCACAAGTATCTGATCGCGTAATAATCAGAAAATTTTGCTTAACTACTTCCTCCCAACTTCGAAGTCGCTATCTCAGGATCCCGAACTGACAAGGCGAGAGCAGGCGGACAGTATAGGAAATAACTTACTGAGGGTGCTGATGTAGCAGCGAAGATCAGACCACCCAGATACGCCGCTCCTTTGTAACTCATCGTCGCCGTAGCGTTGAGAAGGGCGCCGACACCATAGCTTTGGAGCGCTGAACCGACAAGCGATGTGGACCAGGCTACCGCGGTTGATGTCGCTTCCTTGCTCTTGAAGAACTCCTCACTCGTGTTGGCATGTTTGGCACGTTGGTAAGCTTGGCCGAAGAGAGGACCCATCACTAAATATTGTAGTGTCAGTTAGCCGGTCGCGTTCATCTTCGCTATCCGTTGTGGCTAATGGTGACAAATTCTCTCTTATAGGATCGCATATATTCTTCGTTTTCCAGGTTTCGATGATGTAGAGGAACACAAGCGGGGAAGTACTAACCAGCCAATTCAATGCTGTGGTTGAAAGCGGTGCCTAGGGCAACAGCTGAAGGCTTGACGGAGGGAAGGTCTGTAATGAGGTCGTGTTAGCACGATGATGTAATCTTGTTGTCGTGTTTGAACCGTGAGGGGAAAATCGTATTTGGCTATCTTCCATCACAGTATGGACACTCTTCAGGAGCCGTATGCGCCCTCTGCTGCTCCTGGTTCTCTGTGCCTCTTTCTCCCTCACGTTGTCATGGATAAAACATCGGTCTTCATGAGCAAGAACTGCAAAACCACTCACAGTGTAGAGACATATTGGCTGAATGGAATAGCTGATCTGTTGGTCTTTGATGTTCGCTGTTAAGTCGAGATTGTGTAGGAGGAAGGAGTTGTTTCAAAGAACAGCGTTGGAGGAGACGTTCAAAGTGAAGTCCAGGCTAGTGACTTCAGACGGTTTGGTAGATGCTAGGAGGTAGTACACAATTTATGTAATCGGGAGCAAGGCAGCAACGCCAACGGCGAAGGCTCTGCTCCACCTTGCTGCAAGAACTGCAGACTTAGCGAGTTCTCATGGCAAGCGCAAAGTACCGGGACCTGCTGGAACCAGTTACCTGACTCAGATTCAACGTGGGACAGGAAACAAACCCAGGAACCGGACCAATGGAACGCCACAATGACGATCTGACATCATCGCAAGGGACCGAGGTTCACGGCACTGCTACACTGCTTCGATTCGGACGCTGCTGTATAACCTGTGAATCACCCATAAATCATGTCTAGCCCATGACCAACTCATTCATCAACCCATTACCCTCCCCCAAGTCCCCATCAAGATTCATTCTCACATCAAGCTGACCTCCCGGCCTCCGTAGCCAACTCGGTCTAACTAAAAGGCAATTGACTATCTACCCTAAAGAACTTGATCGTGATCTATCTCCAGATGGTACTGTACAGCTCAACCCGGCATATGATCCAGGCACAGTTTGCGATATTTTGTCAATATGACGTCATCGATCTTCACTCAGGGCAAGTGGGTTTCCCGTAGTGGGGTGTGGCGGGGCCTCGGATTTTAGAACCGGACAGTCGGAACCCCCTCATGTGTACTAAACACCCAAACGCTCCAGGGCTTAGACTCGCAGGAGAGGGCTTGTGAGCTGCTTATATTTTTCGCATTAGTCTAGAGCCGCCCTTGAAATTTGAAGCTTTTGTACTCCATTAGGCTAGTTAGATATTTCGAACATTCTAGACGTGGATCCCATTGAAATCGCAGTTTTCGGTGTTGTGGTTATGTTGTTCCCACTCGAGTTAGAAATCGAGCATTTCTCCGTTAAGGGTGGCGCCGCGTGGCTGCAGTGTGGGAGAAGAAACTAAGCAGAGCTGCTTTACGCTCTCCATAGGAATTACGGGTACGATCCCATTCAATTGTCTTGAGTTGCGCAAATCCAGAACGCATTTCTTCCAGCATACTCAAAATGGAGATTCAATTTTAGGAGAGGCGTAGAGGTCATGGTCGTCTTTTTGTTCAAATATGATTGAGTTGATGTTGGTTTCTGCCAGCCAAAACAAACGGCCTCCCAACTGCGGTCTTCGGAGAAGTGTCCGACTTTTAAATCCGCGGCTCTGTGTGGGCGGGTGAGGGAAATTTATGGAGGTTTTGCTCCGGCTAGTTGCACAACAGAAAGCGCGTGCAAATGTTGCCGCGTGGTCAGGAAATCGTGCGGTGACATCCTCCAATAAGCGTTTTATGTTACGAGCACGTTGGGTTGTTACTCGCTCTGTCATCTCGGGGACTTCATTCATGTTTCGCAGTATTTCATGCGGTACTTCCAGATTTGGGGCAGCACCAGCAAGAACACGTGTACCAGCACATTCTTCTGCTTCAATGCATACCACCTCAACACCTGCATGGCTATTGCTGAATGGGGTGGATGGATGCAATGTTATTCAAGAACATTCTCAGTGCGCGCATCCTACAACATGTGCAAAACGAAGTCGCTCAGCAAGACCGAAAGAATGGGACAGAGAAGAAAATGACCACGAAGCCCTTATGCCAGGCCTCTTTCTTACGATCTGTGACCAAAGTGTGTGCAACCGGCCAGCAGGATGTGCGGGTACATGTGTTTTCGGTGGTGCTGCACCAATTCTGGAAGTACCGAATAAAAGGCCGAATTAATGGTAAAGGCCGAACAAAGTGTCCTGGCTAGGAGGCAGGACTCAGCCAGAAGCCGTTTCGAGGCCTGGCGGGTGAGTAATATTGTAGCCACGGGCAGTCCCATCTTCCAACAACATGGCGGACCGGCTGTGCAAACGGCCGTTTAATCACAGACTTCAGTAATCAGCAAACAAACAGTTTCTCGAGGAAACGGGTCACTGTCAAGATAATGTACAGTATTTGCGGGGTTTGGCAGCATGCGGGATGAATAGGGGGGAGGTCTCGAGCGTTCCTTTGTGCCCTCGACCGGTGTCCTTTTCCAAGTCCGCGATTTGCGATATTTCTATTCCACAATGCAAGGGACATGTGGTCCAAGTCCACCACAAGGGTAGTTACACGTGCAGTTGGGATGCATTTTTCGTACGGTTGCCAGGAGCTAAGCGGTAATTATCGGTGCGAGTATCATTGCAGTCCAGTAGGCTACGGCGATGACTCCAAACTTCCATCATACATAGCTTCCTCTCCACCGGTTTTGCTCGTGTCTCTAGCGGCTACGTTTCTAGTTCCCAATTCTTGTGGTTGCTCAACGATTTTTCTTTCGAAATGGCACTCGTAAGCCATGGCCAGTACCGGCACCCAGTGGAGACCCGAACAAAGATAAATAACGGCAATGGCAAAAAGGGAGAAGTTCCAAGGCGATGGAATCACCGAGAGCACGACCAAATATGCCTTATCTCTATTCAACAATGACCACGGCGTCTGGGACGAGCTCACAGCCGAGAATATGAGAAAACAAAGCCCATGGCAGGCTCCAGGATCAATATGTCAGTAAGGCTTGTTCAAGACCAATATCTTCTTGGCGGCGCTAAAGACATCTAGTTCCGGGCGATGGAGACTTCGCCGTGAGCGAACATTCTTCGGCTCATTGCAATGAGCTTGGGTTGCCGCTACAGAGCTTCGGTTTCACTCCAACTATCATTAGAAGCCGAATTGAGCAATGCCTGAAATCTGGTAGAATGCGCCAATACTTGCTGGGAACGTCCTAGCCACCGTATGAAATTACGAAGGGCGCAAAGAAGTTTAGATCATGCAGCTCTGCGTCTCCCCATGTTGCCGCAATCGCGGCGTTGCAGAGAGGCTCCTCTACTTTGGCTTCCTTTCCTCTCACCCTGTCGCCATGCTGGCAGTCCTACGCGTTTTTAGTGGCAGCCCTGTGGGCGTTCTTTTCTCGGCCACGGAAGAGCATGCTGAAGCCATGATGCGTCACGTCCTATTCGCTGCGTCAGGAACGTAAGCTGGCGTGGCCTACTCAAGAAGAATGACGTGGGGGGACGGACGATGGGGCGACCTATTGTGCAGATACCTAGTTTGGGGTTGACCGTAAAAAGCCGTCAAATGCGCTGAACATCGCTCACGAGAGAAGTGCTACGTGGCAGCTCCTTCAGCTCCAAGTCCGAGGTTAGCGTGGGTCCGATGTGTTGTGCTAGAAGCCGCTGCTGGCCCTTCTTCCATGCTAGGAAGAGAATTGGTATCGCCCATCTCTTCAAGGGCGGATCAGCAATTGGCTTTGAAGGATCAGTTCGCAACGCCGCTTTGATTGATGATCCCCGACGCTCAGGTGAACGAGATGCGCGTGCTCATGCCAGCAGAGCTTATTCCATCTGGATATGCCAGAGTAGAGCACAACCCCGGGCCACTTGCTCGCAGGAGATCGATCCACAACTTTGTTTCGACGATACCACTCTTCTGGTGGCATTTTTCAGTGCCAGCGGATCTGTCGGATGGTCACTACAGTAGGTGTGAGAGGAGACAGTCAGCCAAATTGCGTGTCAATTGCTGTGAATCCACTGCGCCACTTGGTCACATTTGATATTGAGGCTCTCTCTACTTTGAGAGTTGAGGGGCAGGTCCGGCGCTGTGCCTTACATATGTGGATGGAATGAGTTCTACTGATAAAATATCGGCCATGATTCTGAAAAATACCAACACTGTATTCGAGCGCGAGCATGACTGCACATTGTGAACCCAGACCGGTATCAGTGGGATTGTCCTTTTTGATAGGGTCGATCGCTTCTCCTGCCACCGGAGACAAAATCTGTACCGCCGTCTTTCTATTGCTCTTTTCATGTCATTCTGGAATTCTCCGCTCAGCTACCAGCACCCTGGACCTCATGCATTTAGTGATTAGTCCTATCACCGCTCACTTACGGATGCCTGCAGTACTTAGTATCGGCGCCTCCCACCACCCTCCAGAAGAAGGCGTGAAGGGTTACGGAAACGGTTCCCGTCTCAATCTATGGTTATCCTCTCCATCTTACCTAGTGATATGTGTTTTGACCCTCCTGTATCTGTACGGATACGATATCCCCCTTGGCTGCGGGCTCGCCGAGCTCCACCAAGAATGACACCAAAATTTTACAGAGCGCGGTCAGCCTGCATTCAAGAGGATACTGTACTGTTCGCAAGAGCCTGCCAAAAACCATCCCTTGTCGATTTGCTGACGGGGTACCAGTATCACCAATGTCCACCCGGATACCCTTACCACTGGCTCAGCGGTGCCGGGCATGCCAGTTTCTCGCCCTGCCAGGGGTAGGGGTCTGCACCCCGACATCAGTGATACCACATATCAATGCGCTGGCGTCGCTTACCCAATCCGAGTATACGCCTGCCTGTTCTGTCAACAAGTGTTTGAGACATCAGTGTTGCTCGAACATGTGGTGCGCTCGCCATGGCATGGCGACCCTGCTCGGACGTCTCGGCGGGTGAATGGGAATTACCCAGTAAGCCTCATTACAATGAGTGCCTTGCATGGACAAAAACCAAAGCCGTCCATCGGGGTGTTTCGCTCCTGCTGTTTGTTCTTGAAAACCGGAGCATTCTGGTCCATGTGTAATTCTGTTGGGTTGAGATTGAGCCGCGAGAGCGAGGGTCCCATCATTCTATGATTCAAGTTATCTGAAGAATTGTTCTCCTTAGAATGGCACAACCAATCCTTCGTCTTGACAAGCATCAAGAACTCGTATCCATCGGGTAAATTCCTAAGTTGTCAGGTTTGCTGACGGTGAGGAGGTCGTATCTTTCCAGAAATCCACTTGCTTCGTCTCCTTCCTTGAGTTGCCAACCTTAGTTCTGTTGGTCCAAACTTGACCGATAGTGGACCAACCAACAGGGACAATGTGCCCCACAGTAGAAGCTTCCTCCATCATTCAAAATACCACCGATCTCGAGCATTGCTCATAGTAGACAATTCCGAGACTACGAGAAGCGCAGAGGACCAGTTGTTAGGCAAACCAATAGATACTCATGTCAATCAACTTGAATGTGTTTCCAGTAACTTTAAGTTAGTTAGCATGGATCAATCTTTTGTCACGTGCTAAAGATGTGCTGTGCATAAACGGTTACCGATATGCCAACATGGCAAATCTACCAATCCCATGGGGGGGAGGGAGGGCCTTGTATTTGTCATCAGGACTGACTCGCTGGCCCGACAGCATGGTTGATCTACGCCTTTGAGCGATTGACTTCTAGAACTGGTGCTTCCTACGGCTTCTTTTTTTGGGGTCCCCGGGTTGCCCGGTGATGCTCAAAACCTGTGGTTGCATTCTATCCTGCAAAGTGCATATCCCAACTGGGCACCCCCATGAAAGCTGGTATCTCAGTTGCTTCCGAAAAGACATGGTCGATTTAGTACGGAAAGCACCTTTGAAGCGTGGCTGCTAAAAGTAAATGCCTGGGCGGATCGAGATTCCTGCCCTCAGTGGCTTTTTAACTTTCCCCAGGCCAAAGGTGCCGTTCGTCTCCGACAAAAAGTGGGTACGGACAAGGACCCAAGCTGCGCGCGTTCGCATGCCCATCTTATCAGCTTGGCGTGTTCGCTCGACCTTCTCTCGGGGCATCTGCCTTCCACGTTCACGATACGGGTGCGCAACCGCGAGGCACAGGAGTATTCATGACCTTCATCATGGATGAAGCGTACTGGGCCGGACGGAACGCCAAACGAAGGGTCACAGTATGCAGCACGATTCGTGGCACGATTCGTGGAGATGAATCAGCACGTTGCGGTAACATATACCTGCAAGGTAAGAACTCGAACTCGTCTGGGACGGCTGACTTCCAAGTTCTCTTCGAAAATTACAGCATTGCCACCTTGTCCTGACTTATGCACCCATCCCACCCCAGATCGCCCACCTGGAACTTGTCGATATCGAAAGAAAAAAATCCCCAGACGTAATGCGTTTAGCTCTGATCTGTGCCGCGGGGCTGGCGGCTTTGCCATGGGCCGTTTGTCCGCCTCCTATATCGTCCGAAATTCACCCTGATATTGAAAGTCTGCCATCATCCCCAGGCATCGAGCCAGTACGCAGAATTATCAGTTTCGAATCCATTCCCCCCCGCTCAGGCCAAGTAAAGACCACACGTTACACATTCCACGAGGAGCTGTCAATGAGTCGCCGGAACACCGACGAGATGGAAGATCCGGTCAAGGGAAAGTTTGTTAAGACTAGGGGAACCTGGGTACTGAGGAAGAACGGCGAAGACCCTCCCCTAGGCTCTTTTTCCTTCGTCCTTTACGATATACTTGAATCTTGGGAGCCCAAGCTCAACACCAAGAAAAAACAGAAGAAGCAAAATAGGCACGATGCTGGATACTATCCGCTGGTGTCCATTGAATTTAGAGAGGAGGGGAAGGAGGGCCATAGAAGGATGGGGATGGACCATTTTATTAGCACGTTCTCAGATCCCGACAACAAGGCTTTGTTCCTTGCCTCTATGGTCGAGAACCTGAGATCGGGTACTACTCAGGGGGAGGAGAACGGCAAGGTTTTGATCCCCAAATTTGAATCTATCCAAACTTTGGAGTTTAAATTCGGAATTCCCGAAACAGACCTTGGTTCTGACGTGATGGAGGAGCTCCGCAGCTGGCCCGTACCGTTTCCACCGGCTGAAGGAGATACCGGTAGCGTTCTTTTCGCCATTGCACAACCCGAAAGCAAGAAGGACCCTGATCCCTATCGCGACGTGATGAAACATATGAAAGCAACCGAGTTAATCCGTAATGGGGAGAAGAGTGTCGTTTCCATCCTGAACCAGAAGATTCAGGAACACGATGGCTGGGAACACAGGTCTCTGGTTACGGAGTATGGGGGCAATCAGCTGCACCCAGTTGGCCTGCTTTTCAGTCGCAAGGCAGGAAATCCTTGGGGACTGCAACAGCGAAGGTGGTATGGGAACCGACATGCGGAGTTGCTGCAGCAGAGGGCAGAACCGTCGGGGCTACCGCAGGAGGATGAGGGTAATACGGAAAAACAAGATATTCCAGTATGAACGACGAAGGGGTTTTACGGTTTTTTCCATCGTCCAACAGTTCAGGGTTCATTTAGGGGACCTGAAGATCTACAAGAGTAGACTTCCCGCAAGAGTCGAACTGGCCGGTCGACTTGTATACGATCAAGCGGGACGTGATCAATCGCGTTTCTCGCTCCTCTCGCTCCTCGCATAGAGCACTTTAGCATCTCTAGACAAGAAATAGACATAGAATATACATACCCACTTGCATAACCTACTTGACTTCATCAAAGCCACCAAAAACCAAACCTGCACAACCGAGAGATAAGCGAAAGAAGAACGCAGGAACGTCACTTGGGAATTAAATTTTCCTGATTATTCGTCCGTGTGATGAACACACGATGCCCATCTGCCGGAATGTGAATTCCTTCGTACCATGTGCTCTGCGAACCATTACGAGCAACGTATGTTCGCTGGGTCAAGGAATCCCGTTCCGTATGATGGCCTCAGTAGCCCTGTGCACCATCGCTCAGCAAGTCGTCGTCCACGTCGAAAGCTTTTGTGAAGCCATGCCCCTGCCAGTCGTGGAAGCACAAATTTCCTTCTCCTTTCTTAATTGAAGCAAGACCGGAGCGGAGCGGAGCAGACCAAACCAAAGATATCCCGTACGCCAGTACACCATGTGTGATGCAAATGCAAGAATCCCCTGCATTTTTGAGCCCTTTCCCCCCATACCTCCCCACGCTCGGGTATCCCACCCAACACGTGTGTCCTGGTCCGTCTCCATTTCTTCGTTTGTCGAGTTCTCGTATCTCCAGGATCTCGGGGCGCATGGTTTACGCAAAAGTTCGGACGTGAAGATCCAAGGCGATGTCTTCGGGTTTGTAGTGATCCTTGACAATGGCAGGCAGCTGGTCTTTGGAATGTGTGCCTCTGTTGTCTTGGTTAGCCGAATCTTAAGGGCAACGGTACGAGAGCACCAAACAATCGGAAGGGAAAAAAGCAGAAGAAAAACCCTCACAAATTCGACACATAAATCCCCACACACTCAGCCCCGACACTCTCGGACCTCACCCCGTCGATCCTGATATCCCCCCCAACCATTCCGCCCCTCTCAAACCTCACAAACTTCCCCGCATCCCCCACGACATCCCTGTCCTTCTCTAGGTCGTCCCCACAGCTCTCGGGCCTCAACTTGTACACGCCCGCGAGCACCACCACCCCTCTGCGCATCTTAGCCGCCGCCCTAGCGATAGCCGCGGCACCAGGGTCGAGGACAGCGGAGCCGTTGACAGACAAGGAACGCGCAGCCAAGATGACTTTGTTGATGCGAGCCATATAAGCCGAGAGGCCAACATTGAGTACAGTAATAACCTTGGACCCATTATCTGCCAGCGTCTTCTTAAAGACAGCGTACGGATCCTCCTTCGCCTCTTTCCCATCCTGGAAACTAGCAGGGTCCAGGACCAAGAAAACGGTAAATCGCCGTTTCGACCGCATCAGAAACCGCTGCACGCCCCTCGCCGGCGCATAGACCATGATTCCATCCTCCGGATGCACGAGCGTGTCCACGTAGGCCAGTAACTGGTCGTCGACCTGGCGGATCTCATCGACGATCTCCTCGATGCCGTCGCGGATCTCGGGGCGCAGGACCGGCGCGTCCGCCGTCTGCATCTGCGCGGTCAACATCGGGGTGCTGGCGCCCGAGGCCGTGGTGGAGGCGGCATTGGACGAGGCGGCGGGGGCGAAGAAGTTGAGGAAGGAGCGGTTGCGCGGGGGTGCGGGGGCCGCTGGTTTGACGACGGGCTGGCTGCTCGACAGCTGCGAGGACGCTGCGTCGTCGATGGTGACTCCGTCGCGGTTCTCGGCTACTTCGGCGCGGATTAGACCGAGGACCCGCTTCACGATGTTGCTGATGACCGCTTCGTGCGGCTGCGCGGCTACCAGGCGCTGCCCTGTGTGATGCACTTGCGTGATGAGCTGGGCGGCGGTCGTCCAGGAGGAGGAGGATACGAGGGCTTGCAGGAGGTGGGCAGTCGCGAGGGCGGAGGGCTCGGGGCCGGTTATGTGTCGCCATTTGAGGAGGCTGGATGGAATTGTTGTTAGTTTCTGGGCTTGTTCTTTTTTTTATTTAAATTCCGTTTGGGGAGGTGGGGGAAGAAGTACGAGATCAGGTTCGCAGTTGATGCTGATACGGGACGACTGTCGAGGGAAGATATGAATTTTTCGAGGGCCGGGTTTTGGCCCGGCTTGATGGGTGCCATGGTGGATGAGAATTGTGAGTGGTCGACGATGGTGTTGATGCGGGCGATTCGAGGAGGATGGAGGGGTTATCGCGGGGTTGATTGCTGCTCCTGGTGATTTTGATGTTCAACGATCTTTGCGCTCCGCTTTTAGCTTTGAACCGAGGTCGCGTGCGTGCGTGCGTGCGTGCGTGCGTGCGTGCGTGCTTTGATATCGTCGGAGATTCGTCAATGGATCAGACACGCGAGAGGAATCCTTTGTGGGGGGTGGTGAACGGTCGTGATATTGGTGCTTTTCAGAGACTATTTCGCAGCAAAATGCAAATGCAAGCTGTGACTCAAGAGCTGTTCCGCGATGAGGTCAAGAAGTTGCACCCGATTGGGTCCGTGTCGGAGCTTGCAGGTGCCGGAGGCAAGCAAGGGAGATGTTTTCTCGATTACTTTTTCACTACCTTCCCCTGAGCCTCCACCCTTGCCAATGGTCGCAAGCCCCGCCAGGCACCTGAGACCGGGCAGCGCCGGCACCAGTGGATCTCCCCAGTACCGTCAGCACCGTAAGTAGTACCGGCAGCCACACCTGACTTGGGCGAACGGGCCACAATGAAGCATCCGCTTCTGCCCGTGCTTACCTCCGTCGTCGTCGCCGCCGCAATGTCGCAGTAACAGACTTGTCTCTCTCGCCAGCAACGAGGGACGATAACGGCCATTACCGCGCCCATCTCCCAACCCCAATCCCAACCGTCAACGGTCGGTCGCTGCGGGAATCACAGCACCAGCGAAACCAACATCACCCTATGACAATTTCGCATCTACATCTAAGAACTCGAAACTGTGGGGGGTTTTTAAAACCTTTGATAATCGCGGGTTGAAGCGAGTTCGAGCCATCAGGCAAACCGACAAGAAACGAGGACGTGTTGCCTCAGCAAGCCATCCTGTTTCAGTCACAAAGGATCTCGCATCGATCATTTTTGCTGTCTGTCTGTCTGTCTGTCTGTCTGTCGGTTGGCAAGTCCGCGTTGGGTAGGTGCCTAACTTTAATGACGACAAACAAACGGGGAAGAGTAAATCTGGTAAAAGCAATAATTTGCTCACGGATTCGGTTTTACCTTCATACCCTACAACACGGTATCTCGGCGTAAACGACAAAGGACGAACTTGCGTTTCCTGTCTGTCTGTCTGTCTGTCTGTCTGTCTGTCTTGTCTGCCCGTCCGTGCCATCTTCCAACAGCAGAGCAACGCGGCAACACAACGACCCAAGTCACGACGCATTGCGTTTACATTGAGTTTACATTGAGCCCGACGGAAGCCTCCGCATCTCGCTTAATTTTAGTAGCATCCATTTCGAACCCATCTGCAACAGCTTGAATTCTCCCCCATATCGATTGGCCTCGATATCTGTTTCCAAAAGAAGAGCATAAGGGGAAAGAGGGAAAAGGGCGAGAGGGCGAAAGGGAGGAGGAAAGCGATGCGCGGGGGGCGGGCCTCCGTAGGATGAAGTCGCTCAACATCATCTCGTCGCGCGTATCTCCGCCGCCCAGCCCCGTGCCGAGCCGGTCCAACTCGCTGAGCCATGTGGGAATTGTCGTCACGACAGCCGACGAGATCGAGACGGATGAAGTGGTCGCTTTCCCCTGCACTTCTGCCACTGCCACTACTACCAGTACCAGTATTGACCCCGCCATCTTGGACGACCCCAGCACGAGGAGGAGGAAGGAGAAACAGAAGGATAGGGAGAAGGACAGGGACTGGACTACTATGGCCCGCGATAGCGGCAGTGCCGGGTTTATGACAACGGCCATGCACGAGAAGACTCCGCTGCTGGCTACTAAACAGGCCGACAGCAGTAGCAGTAGCGGTAGCAGTAGCCGGAGCCGGCATAGCCAGTGGCAGGCGCTACCGCTACGTCTGGTTCATAGCGTGATCAACTCGGTGCGTTGGATGCTGTCAACACTAGCGGCTCCGGGTGTTTACTTGATAGCGTGTTTGTACGATGAGCAAGGGAACTTTGCCCCCGTGAGGCAGTTGCAGAGTCTGTTTGAGCGGTATCGGTGGCATATGAAGAGGATGTCCATGTTTGGTGATGATATGGATAAGGAGGGAAGGGAGGAGATGGAGAAGGCAAAACAAAGACAAGAAGAAACACAAGAAGAAACAGAAAAAATACAAAACAGTTCCAGTTCCCTATCACCCAGTCAACAGCCCTCCTCAAGGAATCTAACGCCCGCTATAATATCACCACAACATCAGCATCAAGCCGTCCTCACATCAGGCTCCTCGTCGTCCGGCCGCGACTCTGATTCCGAATCCGACGCGGGCTCGACCATCATTAACACCAACACTAACACCAACACCGCACGCCGACATGACAAGGAGAAATCCCCATCCCCATCTCCATCCCTATCCTCAGCAACAGCAGCAGCATCTGCATCCGCATCTGCCTCAACCTCCGCAACCTCGCGTCATGCACGCTCCAAATCCCTTCAGCCCGTCGACGAAATTGCGCCGTCTAGAAGATCGATCCGCATCAAACTCCACAACGACGAGGCTCTCCGCCAACGGAAAACCCACCGCAAAAACAAGTCCTCCATCGCTGGCGCCAGATCCGACGCCTCTAATGATAACGGCCACGGAAATAACGACAGCAATAACGATAATCCTTCGCCCTCCTCCGACTTGTCCGCCCAGCTCAAGTCCCCTACTTCACCTGTGGCTGCCCTGACTAGATATCCGCGCACCCCAGCCCCGCCCAGACCTCTGATCCCCAAACGCCAGCCTTCCTTTGTTGCCGACGAACCCGCCGATCGCAAGCAGTTGAAGACGCTCATCCTCGATCTTGACGAAACCCTCATCCACAGTATGTCCAAAGGCGGCCGCATGGGCGGCTCCGGCCACATGGTAGAAGTCGGTCTGAACACGAGCAATTTCAACCCCGCCAATCCTGTCGTCCCCTCCACCTCTTCCTCTTCCTCCTCTCCCTCTTCTTCCTCCCCCTCTACCCTATCTTCCTCCTCTTCCGCCAGCGCAGCAGGGACAGCGCAGCAAGCGCCCCAACACCCCATCCTCTACTACGTGCACAAACGCCCGTACTGCGACGAGTTCCTCCGCAAGGTGTCCAAGTGGTTCAACCTGGTCATCTTCACGGCCTCCGTGCAGGAGTACGCCGACCCGGTCATTGATTGGCTGGAGACGGAGCGGAGGTTTTTCTCCGCTAGGTTGTATCGCCAGCATTGCACCTTTCGGCATGGGGCCTTCATCAAGGATTTGAGTTCGGTCGAGCCGGATCTGAGTCGCGTTGTTATCTTGGATAATAGTCCGTTGAGCTATATGTTTCATCAGGGTGGGTCGTGCTTTCCTTCTCTTTCTTTCCGTTTCTTCTTCTTCTTCTTTTCCTTCTTCTTATCTGGCGACGCATGAACCATCATGGTCGATATACTCATGTATACAACTCAATAAAACAGACAACGCTATCCCCATCCAAGGCTGGATCAACGATCCCACCGACAACGACCTGCTCCATCTCGTCCCCATGCTCGAAGGCCTGCAGTACGTCTCCGACGTGCGCGCTCTGCTGGCGCTCCGAGGTGGCGAGGACGGCTCGCATAGCTCCGGGTAGTTGTGTGTTTTTTTTGCCATGACCTCGCTTTTCTTTTTAAAAAAACAACTCTGCTCTGAAGTGTTCTTGCCGGCGCCTTTGTGTATAGTTTTCTGCCTTCGCGTTTCTTGTTGCCTTTGCGGCGGGGATGGAAATGTGTGGATGGATGATGGAGGACGAGAGCGGATAGGCTGGGCTAGGATGGGTTGAACTCTTGTTTTTTTTTTTTATTAGGGGGCGGGATACTGGTGTGTTGATGGACGGAAGAGAGGGGAGAGGGGAGAGGGATTGTTTAGATTAGCCAGTGAGCGAGCGTGCCAGAGGATGGATGGATGGAGATGGGTATAGAATTGGCGCGAGGGTGGAAAATAAGAAGAGTTTTTTTTTTTTCCTTTCCTGCCGCTGTGACCGTTTGACTGGGTTTATAATGGGGAGGGGGGGAGCTGTTCATGTGAATTTGCCTTGTCTGTCTGCTTAGGGAGGTAGGGTTGCCGGTTTTCCGTGTGCATGAGGGGGGGAGCGTGATGCTCTGTCGGGGTAGATGGGCTTGTGTGTGTGCGTGTCTGGGGGGGAGGTGAGGTTGACTGGTTCGTCGTCCCTTGGTGCGTGGTGTGGCTTGTCTCTGTCATCGGTTCGCATATGTTCGAGCATGTGGATGGAACAATCCTCATCTACCTCAAACCCAGAGTCCTCAGTCAACATACCTCTGGAAAACGAATCCAACATTAGACTTGCCCCGTCATCACAGACTGTTGCTAAACCCCCCCCCCCCCCGAGCCCCCC
>JAOYMO020370813.1:0-26185 GCA_025802455.2 Iodosphaeria phyllophila | reverse complement strand
CCGGCTCATACGCACAGTTTGTAGGCCCTCGCGGTGGAGCATGATTCCGTGGCCGTCGGCTGGAAGCGGGGTACGCCGGTATGGTTCGGCGTCCTGGGCGAGGATCTTGAGGCTGGCTCCGCTGCGGGACTGGGGGGGGGGACAAAACAGGGTGCATCAATAGCAACCAATGTATACTACAATCTCATGTAGTTATTCGTAAAGATTTCGCTCAAGATCGCAAGTTATTTAAGTGCAAAGTAAAAAAGAGTTAAAAGTAGTTGCGATGCGCAAACATCATAGGACCGTACTGACCTTTGACGCAAGGGCTAAATGTACTGCGTACGCCAAAGATGGAGCGAATTGACATCCCCACGTGTATTCTATAAAGTGCTTTGAGTGCCTGACCACAGACTTTTGGAAAGACGAAGGTACGTACGGAGTACTGCCTAGCATACCAACCCTCAGTCAGCCTTGATGTGACTTGCATGGCAGATGTGGTTGCGGGCTTGGTGACAATGCCGGTAACACTTGTTTCTTGTCTTGGTCGATAAACCAGAGAAACCACTCCTTCGTCAGCCCTGCCACTTACAGTAGTGAGCCCGATTCCTTGGAAGAAGTTGGATCGAAGATGCCCTTTGAGGTTATCCGTGCGAACTAGCTATCTGCAGTAGCCGGCATCGACATCATAGCTTTGTAAGGTGTTTCCTGGATACACCGGTAACTTAAGAATCTTGTCTACTGCGGAGGTAGCCAAATCTTGGAACCAATGTTGTTACGGATCGACAAGGGACACATTGGCAAAGAGCCACCTTGGCGGTGAGAATCTAATAGGTGTGCGATCCTACGACCACTGTGCCATGAGTCATGACGTCATTCGTCACCTGCAGATCTGCTCACGACAACAGTTGATAAAGCGGCAGATGAGTTGCGAGCAATCATCCATCAGCATGGCACGGAAGTACGGTACAGGATAGAGCAGAATACGCTTTCTACTGTGTTGGATGGACTGTGTCTGTCTAGATGTAACGAATAGATCGCAAATGCTTATTGCAATAACCAATTCGTTGATGATGATGATTCTTCGATCCAGCATGCTTCGGTGGGCACACCAAAGCATGCATCTATCTACAGCTATCTTAGTAAGCGCCAGGCTTATCCCCGCAGTTGGATCTATATCCACATACTGTGTACACACCGATAGACACGTGACCTTGGCAGTCGTGTGCGTCTTGGGTAGGTAAAATAACGTTACGTCTGTATCACCCACTCGAGACTCCGTTCTCGCAGAATAGAGTCTTATTAAGTAGATGAAATCGACGTTTGTTAGTTAGTTACTATCGTGGCCCTTCGGGCCCAAATCTGCAATAATAACCAACTGTCCATCTTTACTAGCGTACATTACGTAAGCCTTTGGATTAGGTAATCCAGGAAGCACAGTTGAAAGCCTTCAACAGTGAGACTTCTCTGTTAAGTGCCGGATAAGTTAGGTTTATCACCCACCGGTATGGGTGTCTCATGCATAACCATTTCGTAACTAGCCTACACAGTAGTCTATTGCACACAATACTGAGTTGATGAAAGCGAGTCTCTGCAAACGTCGCTGACTAAGCAGTGGTATGAATCACCAGGGCTATGGGAAGACGGAGAACCATCAACGTTTGGCAGGACTTGTGCGGCGCACCGGTTGGGCAAACTGGATTGGGACCCATAGAGGAAATCACCTCGTCACAAGGAAATCAAACCATTCGAAACCATTGGACACAAATGTTCTTCTCGTATCTCCACTTCAAGATGGCCCAGTCTCAACAACATGCACAGGCCCAACCTCCACGCCTTCGGCATGGTCACCACCGAATTTCCGCTCATCATTCGGGTGGCTGAATCCATTTCGCCGAACCATACGGTAGGACTTCTAGCTTCTTACACACGGTCATCTCTAGGGGTCCGATATACCCCAACACGATCGGCTTTTACAACTCGAGCTCAAAGATGAGTTGCAGAGGAAACATTAGGAAGCTCAATCAGAAACTTCTGCCCGTGCTACGGCCGATGGATGTATTATCCCAAAATTAGAGTCTAGCCATATCTCATAATTCTTTATTATCATTCTTGCACTTTCCTAGGCGTACAGAAAAGAGAATTCCAGCAATAAGAAGCATCTTCGGAGTCCAAAACCCCAACAGTGTACTGACACCAGTAAAACGCCCCACAGCCCATTACTTGACGGAATCATGTTAAGGCTTCAGAAACTCGGTCGTTACAATCACATGGATGAATCCTGTTCAAAGATACACCATAGAGCTCTGATTAAAAGGGGCAAGTAACAGGAGGTAAGCCATATCCGTAAACCATTAAGGCGATAAATGGCGACACATGCGGATGCTCGTCCGTATTCCTGGGATTTAAGTAACCACGGCGCATCCCCGATGGAACATGCGGAATGGCTGTACGGAAACTACTCCTAGTAGTAGGCGAACTCATGACTGACACGAAAGCATCAATCGTATCATGAAATATTCATTCATCTTCCCAATTAGATCGATTATCGTGCTTTTATTGGTAGGGAGTCGAAGTCTTGGGGGTCTTGGGTTGTCCCGCTGGGGGTGTGCCGTGATTACCGGTAGCAGACTGTAACGCCAACGAAAAGATTTCAACGTCACACGTAGCCTTCAAGACCACTATGTGGTATGGTGACTGACGAACTAGGAGGTATTTCTGAATTTAGTCGTCTTCCTTCGGGGCGACGCTAAGCGCAAACATGTATTCGGCTGCACCATTTTGCGATGGATTCTTTCCGTCTCCAACGTCCTTAAACAGAACATAGCCGGTCACTTCAAGCTGCTTCAGATCCTGTTCCTTCGCCCGGGCAAAGTCTTTCTTGACCCAGCTCACAAATGTCTGGAGATGCTGGCTAGTTTCACTATCGAGCTTGTTCCTCATTCTGATGCACGCAAGCTCGTCGAAATAACCTACGAGTTCACCAGAAGATACGAAGCGACCATCTGATGCAAAGGGAATGTGAATGAAGTCATCTCGAGGCTGGGTAATCCCCTCACTGGTCACTGATAAATGCTGCGTCGCTGCGTTTATTAGGGAGCCTTGCTGTGTACCGAAGTTGGGCCTCATGTGTTCCTTAGCTTGATCGACTACAGACTAGATAGCCACTTGGTCCTTCAAACCTAAAGACTCAATAACAATGGAAAAGTTAGGGTTCAGTTCGTGAGGCTTATCTATTGTCCTTGTCTTTAACGCATCCACGATTCTCATAACATTCCGAGCTGTCTTTTTGGCGTTTGCTGTATATCCAGGGAACCGTGCTGTCATTACACTATTCTCGGTCGCAAAGCCGATTTGAGTTTTCTTCTCAAACCATTGTGATCCGATTGGTGGACCTTGCAACCTTTCCGCGTGCACATCGTTGTCTTTCTTTGTTTGACCTTTCGACTGAGCCCTAGGCGGCCGGTTCTTTTTCACTCTCGAATCTCGAAACCCAAACGGCTTGTTCTTTTTCCGTTTTGGACCTTGCGACGAAACCCCAGACGGATCGTTCTCACTTCCGCCCGCGTTGCCCAAGCCGACCTTTCCTATTCCTCCAGGAAGTCGTCCCTTAAGCGTAGAAGAACCCCCTGATAAGCTGCAGTTGCCTGCGACTCCGTCAAAGTCCCTACATAATATTTGTTTGGCTTTGTATCCAACGAATCCGTTAGTTCGTGAACCGCGAATACCCCTGGTCTCGCAAACGGCAGCCAGGATCGTACTGATCCACACAACGAATAACGAGGCCCGGAACTTCATGTCGCGAAACCGAGTATTGCTTAATGTCGTGTCGAATCTGCCCAAGGCAATCACGTACTGCCCTTGTGATATCGGAGATACGATACGGGATGTCCAGTTGATGGGGAAGGATGCAAACGAGGGACACGGAAAACTGTTCCAAATGAGAGCTGAAAAAGAATTTGAAATGAGAATAAACAGAGAAGAATGTTGGCAGTTTGACCTAATGTAGCCCGATTATATACATTGAAGCTGAACCGGTCTATCCAGAGTACGATAAATAGGCACCGTTTCTCCTTCTCAGAGGTATCTAACATTGCGGGAGAAATTGATTTTTTGTGGGTGTGTCAGGCAGGGTTGTAACCAGGCCAGTCAGTCCTGGGATCTGAGGACTGACAGACCTGGTCCGTGCGGGACTGGTGTAGGACTGGCCTGGTTACCACCCTGGTGTCAGGTGTCCAGATGCATTTTGCCTAAGCATACGGGAAGATCTCCCGTTACTCGCATCGGTATTTGGTCCTAGACGAGAAGTACACAGTAGATGACGCATTCCGCCCTTTTTGACTGGTCGCATGGTGGAATTGTCATCCATCGGCCTGCTGAACAAGTAAGAGGAAGTCCGCTAGTTTCTAATCAGAGCACCGAGGGACTGAGACATGTGTCATTGGGATGCTTGCGTTTCTTATTGCCACGCTTACTGTGTATGTTCTTTGTTGCAAGGCTTGCATTCCTAATCGGAACGCTTGCGTCCCTTATCTACGATCGATCCCTAGGGAGCGAAAAAGGAGGCTATAAAAGGTGTTTGTTTCAGCAATGATCGTGATCGTTCAGCCAGACAGAGACACGGTGAGGGGTCAAAATTAAGTTGCATTTGGCCTTTTCTCACCAAAATACTCGATTTCAAGGCCGGATAATTGTAAGACAACCACTCCGGTTGGGAATATCCAAGTATACAATCTAACAGTGATTTACTCGAATTATAACATAGTTGAACTACAGGAACTTTGAATTAAGCTAGCAAAAGTTACAATCGATTTAACTGAGCACAAGTTCCGTCCTCACGGAATTATTGACAATTTTGGTGGCGATGATGTCTGGTTCAACTTCATCCACATGTAGCTTTTGCTGGCTTCATTCAAAGTTCCTACGATCCAACTATGTTATAATTCAAGTAAATCATTTTTAGATTGTATACTTGAATGTCTCCAATTGGAGTGGTTGTCTAACAATTATTCAGTCTTGAAATCGGGCATTTTGGTGAGAAAAGGCCAAATGCAGTGCCATTAGAAGTCGAAAAAGTGGTCAAAAACGGTCGAAATGAGCTGAGATGGAGGGACTGTTCTACGCTCAATATAGGTTTAATTTGCATTTGCGATCTATTCGTTACGTCTAACCGATAGACACACAGTCCATCCAAGAGCTCTGGTGCACAGAAAATACGCTTCGGTGCTTTTGGTGCTAATGTCAGTACCTGGTACTGCAACCGTTCCTGAGGTCACCGTACACAGTACTGCGTGTCGAGTCGCGTGCACGTGCCGCCCTATCCACCTATAAACCTCCCCCTTCCCAAGCTGCTCTATTTTTGTGTCCCTCTATCTGCCACCCAGCCAGATATTGTAAGAGTGAAATTAAAATTTGTCTTGATGAAGATGCAGACTTGTGTTGACAAAGCGCCCTATACTTTCTTTAAACAAAACAAACATAGAACCCAGACGCGTATTCAGTTACTGCAACGCACCTACCACCACCAGTCCTATCAGTCCACCAGTCAATCCTGCCAAACTAAAGCCTGGACTCGTGCAGGACTGGACTGGTTACCACCCTGACTGTGACCATTTGCACTAACAAGCAGTTTTGGTCCAAGGACGGATTCATTCTTGTGGAGCTGGTCCCGAATTTCGGCCATGCCTTCATTGGGACCTTTTTCCACTAAATGCTAGTTAGAATTGGATGATCGAGTTAAGACTAAGTTAGTACTGTTCAATCAATACAGAAGATCACCCGCGAGTGGCACAGCTTTTCTGTGATCGGGTTTAGACTAGTCTAAAATACTCCGAGGTGAGGGTGCAAATTTTCCGCATCAACAATTCATGCCCCCCGGGGAATAGCACAGGACACTGTTGCGGAAAAATTCGCGGGGGGGATGATGAGAAGCAGTCGGAGCCTCTGGATACTTGCACCGTAATCTGTACCAACTGCTGGACCCGCTCGATTCCTGAATCGGGTGCCAATATCCTAATCAGACCACACAGCCAAGGCTGGCCTCGCCTCGCCTCTCTCATACATCTAGAAATATTCTATCCCAGCAGGCAAGTTTCAGATATTCCACTGGGACAGGAATAAGCGGGTCGGGTCGTGCGGCTGTTGGGATGTTGACGCATCCACGCAACATGGGGAAGACCAGAACCCCTACCGGTGTTTAGCTCCCTGTTCGCCTCTCACCATGGGGGGTGTTATCACCGCTTCGTGGAAAAAAGTCCTCACCATGATTTTTCAGACCCTCCTAAACAGTCAGCTCCATTTCTCGCCCCAGCTGTTGGTTACGCGAAGATGAGGTGAGACCAACGTATTCCGTCCTTCCTTGTCATTCTAGAAATGCGAGTGTGCGCTTCGGTTGACTCATCGAATCAAGCTTCCTGTTGGGTTAACCCGCGAGGATATCGATGACTCCCGTGCACGACCGGGCTGCAACGACAGGACTATCTTCTCCGCTTCGCACATGGCCTTCCTCTTCGCTGCCCTTGCCCCGTGATGGTCGAAGTTTTCGAAGCCGTGTTTACTGGGAAGGTGAGGACCTGGATGTACAACATCTCGCCATCCCAGGGCCGGAACATTGTGGGCGTGGTCGCTTGCCCCGTATGTCCTAATTACAAGATCTTGCGGTACCAGGGCTTCATCGGAGGTATTCGAAGACCTCAAGGACATAATTCGCGAAACTACAGGTACGACATACTTGACGTAAAAAGAAGACTGTGTACACTATCTCGAATGGCATGAGCGAAGGTCGCGTACATCGACACTGCTATAACCCAACTGCCGCTTTCTTAGACCCCAAAAGATGTACAAAATCCTGGGTTCTTGTTCTCTACCTTTTGAACTGCGCAGAACCACCAGGGTTCTTGGCTCGTACGATGAAATGCCCAGCAAGGTAGCCAACAAGCAGCCAGCAGTCAATCCGTCCGCGAAGGATTCAATCAGAGAAATCCTAGCAGACAAGGGAAATCATTAGAGCACAGGTTCACCATGAGTTGATACGGCCGACCTACAGGCTAGGTTCGGTCGGTTCCCTGTCGAAACATTGGTGCAGCACAATCGTCCAAGAGTAGAATTAGTCCTCGGTGGCCAAGCCACACAGAAAATGGCCTTAGAGGAAATCGGCTGCGTGTGTAGACCGTATGTATCTAGGGTTATTACTGTGGTGTTCATCACTTTAGAATGGTATGGGATGCCGTTACTGAGGAAACATGCGCATTTATATCGTAGCAGAGTGGTAGCAACATACCATGCTAAAGGTGGGGGGGTATGCTAGTATTACCTGTACAATGGAGATGATTCTATGCTAGCTCATGCGTTCAATAGCTTCGCGCGTATGTGTAGTCTTTTAGATACTGGCAGATGTTATCAATTTCTAGTCAGGGCAAACGACAGCGTCAACTTAGATACTGAATCACTTTCCCGGCGTAATATACCAACTCTCACATATTGGTGTGTGAATTCTTCATCTCAACATCTTTCCACTCAATCTACTCCGGAATCATTCGTTTGTTGGCTCACCTCCACTCCTCCATCGTCTGCCTCCCTCTCTCTCAAGCATCCCTCCCATCAACATATTCCTAAAAGTCCACAGACCACCCGCAACGCTCAGCAGAGACCATCCCAACGCCTTTGCCAACCCAACAAAAACATCAGCAAAATTCCCCCTCAAAAAAAAAAGGATTCCTAATTTCCTCCAAACAAAACGCCGAACTAAGCGGCATAATCTTCAACGAGGACATGCTTGCGTCTTCTCTTTCCCTCCTCCTATCCTATCCCACCTCTTCCTAAGCTGGGAGGTGAATTAGAAGGGCGCGGACGATGTATTACAACAATATCCATATCCTTAAAACACAACTCCCCCGTCAGATTTTCTATCCCAAAGCCCACGTTACCTTTCTCCAAGCTGAATGTTGCTTGTTGGTATCCCCCCAAAAGCAGATAGACGAATTCGAAAAGCAAAACAAAACAGAAAAAAAGAGAAAAAGAAAACTGTGTCGTCTGGTGCGTGCGCAACTAGGAAGGTGCTGTGAATCTTTCTTATAACAAGGATACGGCCCGTGCCGTGGTGACCGAAGAACTAAGCTATCCAAAAACTTCAAATGTCAAAATAGATACACAAGAAAATCGATCCACCAGGGATGTCAGTATTACATCCCGCCATGTTAAATCAGATATCTTCAGCCCAACCAAGGGTGAACCGCTAGCTGACAAATGAAAAGAAAAAGGTCTGTCGGCGATGTTTCGATATGGCGTGAAACTCGCTGCAATCAGCGGTGTCGTAATGTTGATGCGTGAGCAAGGTAAAAATAAGCCAAGGGTCTGTAGTGGGAAATGTACCGTCCAGGAGGAATGGGTATAAGAGAAGCGTCAAGATAGAAACGTATTGCTGATAGATAAAATACGGCAGGGAACGCCCCGACGACCATGCTTCAGTTAGGCTATTGTTATCTTAGCCCGCCGAAATCCATAGAGTGCTGTAGTTGTCCGATGCCTAAACCATGCAGATGTACAGGATTGGAGCCACCATGATGCATCGCTTGATACTCGTTGATATTCCGCGATGTGGGACTTGGATGATGCAGAGCAAAACTGTTCGCTCTTTGCTGAGGTGGCCTGTGTACCATGCCGTTCATCAAATCTTGGCTCATGTGACCAAACCCAGGATCGTGGCCTGTGTTCTGCGGTTGGTTCATCCCCCCTGGGTTCGGTTGCTGGTTCATGGGCTGATTCATATGTGTTTGTACATTGTTTTGGCCAGGATTGTGCATGCCCAAGTTCTGTGGTAGCCCATGAGCTTGATAGCCATGATGCTGCAAGGCTTCTTGGTTGTTCATATGCGTTGGTTGGCCGAGGTGGTTTTGCTGATGTTGTCCTTGTTGTCCCATGTGATTTGCAACAACGCCTGTCATGGCATAATCGTTCACGTGAGAGTAATCCGAGCCCGAGGAAGCAGCAGGTGGTGAGTTACCAACAGTATATGGAGAGCTCCCATCGTGGCATGTGCCTCCGCTAGAGCTACTCGAATCAGGCGCGATGTCTTCCATCCGCGAGATGGGACCAGGAGTGTATGGTTCTTGTTTAAAGGCTTCCGGTTTAAAATCGGGCATGACAGGTGGTTGCGCCATGCCGGCATTGCCAAATCCATCGAATATATCGATATTGCAGAAGTTCTCGGGCATTCTCTGGAGCATAGGGTTGAGCATTCGGGGTAAAACATCGTGCATCTTGTGTAGTAAGAATGGCAACAGCTGGTGCTCGCCATTGCGCATTAATCCCACGAGCTCGAGAATCGCGGACAACTGTTGAGGAGGTCCGATACCAAAGGGGTCACCGGCAGGGGCGAGAGATAGCGCATCTGCCAATGAGCATGCTACTTCGCATAATTTGGCCACAAAGGGGACGCCAAGAAACTCGGTTCCCTGGGTGGAAAACTGGGCATTGACTGATGCCAAATCACGTGACACATTGATCGGGTAGGGAAATTGCATTTCGTCTGTGCGCCGCATGGCTTGGACGCTGAAATGCCAACTAATGGTTTTGAGCCATTGTTGGTTAGTTCGGATGTCCGTGAGCTGGCCCTCTGAGGTGCTTAAATATGAATGAACCAGTTCGGTGGCTTGTTTTCGAAGCGATTCCAAGTACGTCGGTGTCGAGGACTCGCTTCGAGCCTTGTTCCACAGAAGCATGAACGCATCATCAAAGGTTTTGAACAGGTTCACATTTGCGAGGAAACTGTTGATTTGAGGGGCCAACGGATCCGTCGGGTCATCAGCTAGTGTGGGAAGGTTGACGGAGGTAGGAAGGGACACGGGCCGATCGTATTTCAGAGCATATGACCTGTCACTCGCGTTAGCATAAGTCCCCACATGTAATTTGTTCTTTCGTTCATTCATGATGAGTTCAAGGATAAGAATCAGGATAAACGTTCGAAATGCACAAACCTCTCCGTCGCAAATATGAGCCAGTACAGGCGCCGCCATCGAGACGATTCGACTAAATCCATTCGCACATATTTCTCCTCGCGTGTCATGTTGCCAACATGCATTAGAGTAGTGGCTTCGTGAATATGTAGCCATGCTCTGTTGTGCGAATCAATGGCGTAGTCGCAAGCGAACAGGAAGTAACTAGTGCATATGCAATTCAATGTCGGAGATTGAACGTAATCGTATCCCTTCCGTGCCCGAATCGCCTCCTCCTGAAGAACCTGGCTTGCTGCGATGTTCGCTCCCGGATGTTCGAGGAGAGGATCATTCGTTGGTATAGTAAAGCCCGGCTGAAGAACCATAAAAGCACAAAACGAAGTCAACAGGCAATGCGAGTCGAGATTCTGATCCATATACAATACGTTCTGTTCGAGTCTTTCGCGGTCCAAAATAGGGATTATCGAGTACATGTTGGCGAAGTAGAAATCTATGCATTCCTTCAACAATTCTGGCGCGAGTATGCCTCGATTAGGCCCGGAAAAATCAGGTTTCTCGGTCGGGCTGTTGATGCCATTGAGCCGGTTCTGAACTTTGGCCGATAGACTCGTTGCGCGTTGGTTTTCACGTAGTTCGCTGATCACTTTGGCTCGAGACCCCTTCGGTCCTTTCTTTTGTGGAATGGCATTGTACGTGCATGATAATTGCGCCGAAGAGCAATTGCGGCAAGGATTGACACCATCGCATTTGACCTTGCGCCTATGACAGGCGTCACAGGCCCTCTTGACCGCAGACGACATGGCGATGATGTCGCCGCGTCCCCTTGGACAGCCCAGGAAATTTTAAAAACTTTTTCTTTCGATGAAATCGATATCGGGATGAACGACGGCGCGACGGCGCGCAGCCGATGACGGTTCGGGACCTGGCGACAGGTAGGCCACTGTTAATAGCCGGCGAGCAGGGTGCTCACACTTAAACTTCGGTCAAGGTTTGGGACAACACGTCGGCGCAAATCCTCAGACGGTCCCACAAAGGTCTACAAGTTGCGGTCTTGGGACAAGATAGGGACCTTTGAGAACGTCGTTAATCGGCCCGTTGCACAGCTGGTCGGTGGAAAACGCAGGGAGACTGGGAAGCTGGGATTGCTGACCGGGAGCAACCAATTGTTGCGCCTTTCATCAAGGCCAAAATAGAGATCTCAATCATATAAGTGTTTTGTTAAAGGCTTGGAGGGTGGAATTCGCTCGACGATGGATGATTCAATAGGAATTGGTCAAGAGAACGGGAGAAAAGCAGAGCAGAAAGGCAACGTCGATAGGACGGGCTGGGAAGGTGGGTGCTAAGAGAAATGAAACAAGAACGAGGGCGAGGCAGCTGAGAGAGAGCCGAAATGAGCCTACGGAGGCACCCGAGCCACACATATGCACAGGACAACACCAGCAAACATCAAATGTGAGGATTGCTGCAGTAGTGACAACGGTACCTAAGAGGGTGCAGGAGCAACGACTACCCTTCTTCTGCACCCTCTCTTCTCCATATTCCCTAAATACGATTGTACATACCTACGTACAATACTATGTCGACAGTATCCGCTACTAGTATCACTCCAGAGCCCTGAGGGTGTGCGCGATTTTGAAGGATGAGCCCCGTTCAGCGCCTGCTAGGGCTTCGTACCAGAGTAGTCCTGCAAGTCGAACTCATTCCTCCAATTTTCCTGTCAGGTACCTCAAGTATCCACAGCACACCGCCCAACCACAGTTGCAGTCCTGCTTCCCCGAACTACATTCATGTGCATTATTCTACTTGACTGCACAATGCCTGGCAGCGAGCGGACTCGCACGAAAAGAAAGAAACGAGGGTGGACAGTGCAGTACCGTGCAATTGAGGCGTCAAGCTCCAAGCTCTCCACCGTGTGTAGACTGTCTTGCTGCATAGCATATGGCTGGCGTCACTGGCTCGTGAGCTGAGATTGAGAAGTCTGCGACAACTCCCTGGACCAGTGCTTGCATCGCACACCACACGACCCCAGCGTGAGCTTGCAGGGAAAATCCAAGGAACCGCAGTAACGTAGCATGTCTTGAGGCTTGTGAGTGGGTGGATCATCTCTCTAGACCCAGGATCTCCCTGTCACGCGCCGCTCCTGCGAGAAGCCCTGGGGGTGGGGCACAGCGGTAGTGCGAAGTCCCGGAATCTCCTGTGCGAGATTGATTGGGCATTGCGTTCAACTCCTTCGAAATTCGAATTGTGACTAGCCTGCCTCTGGTGCTAAGTACCCGATACGGTACCGTTCTAGTACTGCACTGGAAGCCCAAGTCTTGAGTCCTTCGCTGACGACCTCCTTGGTATGGCGAACTTTGCCGACAATACATCATACATTCGAGTCGGAAGTGCCTCCTTGGCGGGCACAATTCCATGAAGTATCGTACACGCATAATCGTAGCGCTGTACCAGTACCTTTTGCGAGGCTACTTGAACAAGGCCAGCACAAGCATCAACTGAGGTCTACCAACACGCTCACCGTTGTGACGATGAAGCCACTTGTCAAGCTCTCGCAAGCCACGAGATCCTAACCTACCGGCACTCGACTTGGTGGAAATTGCTTGCAAGCATACCGGTAGGTGCTAAATATTCGCTGCCATCAATTGCATGCTGAGGGGTTGCCAAGACACCCACAGACTGCAATTGGGCGTTCCAGTTTATTATCCCTGCTACTCAGGATTTGTCTCTACATAGTAACTTAGTCGATGGAGTCAAAAAAAGTGCTATCATACTATCATACTGTGATAATGCGGTCCTAGGTATTGAATCCGCATGCTGGAAGACGGCAAGAAAGGGAATACGATTGTGTAAATAGAAACATAATAATCTGAAATCTGTTTTCCAGAGATCCAGGCCTCAATTTGCACCTTCCGCTGACGGCATCTCGGCAGTGGTGCTCACAGCAAATCCTATCCATCTGGGCAAGCAAAGCACATCAGGTGTTGGCCCGCATACCCATGCTGGTAGTCTCCAACAGCTGTGAATCACTTCGATCTCCGCCTGCGGCCATTGACTCGCTACCCATGTCCAAATATGAGCTCCCGCCTGCTGGAATGAGCATTCCCTTGACGATATGAGACTGCTGGACCTCACCGTGTCGAAAATGTTCGAGTCCACAGATGGCTCAACATTCAGATATGTCCCAGCCATGAGCGTCTAGCGATTCATGAAAGGAGCTCTTCTACCGCTACCAAATGCTCACATGACTTTACCGCTGTCGATTGCTGCAATGTTTGCGGATGGCTGAAGGCTTTCAAACGATGGGAACCTGGCATTTGCTGCATGCCAGAAGAGGCAGGTCAATCCGAAGTGCATGCTGCCCATTTGCTGGACTGCAGTGATCCTCGCCCCCCGATATCGCATCTCCAGTATGATGCATCTTCATCAAGTTACAGTGAAAAATTAAGTTCAAGTAGGTAATGGAAAGACGGGATGACAGCTGGTTCCGGGGGATGAACTTGAAGTTCAACTCATTGAAATTCGACAGGCTGGCAGATGCGAGGACGAACCTTGTTTCCGAATTAATTCCCAAGGAACAGGCTTTTACAAAGGACAAGTCTCGTTGGCTGTTCCTACCGCCACCGCCCATCGCAGAGTCAAGGTACAGTACAGTACTGTGCCGGTACGGTCCTCTATGGCAGCCCATCAGTTCCGCCAATAACTTCGCAAAGACAGCTGGTGTGGTTGTTGGTCTAGCTCGTGGACAATGATATAGCCGCCAGGTTGATGGAATTATGAGTTGGTTATGACAAACCGGTGCCATCTCGTTAGTTCCGCCTTCATCACGTGCGCTCTCTTTTTGATCTCCCCTGTTTTGTTTCTAGCGACTCGTCATCTCCAGATAGATTTGTTAGCATTACTTTCCTTGTATTTGGTAAGTTCCGAGTCTGGGTCTGGCAAAGAGTATCAAACTTCCGCCCACTGAATTACTTGATCTACGATAATACCGCTTAGTATTGAACCGGGATTGGATCAGTTTGCTGCCCCCGCGGCAGGCGCCAATGAAAGCGATACATTGGACAACTCGCATCCGTATATGCTTTCGCGTTCAGTGGCTATCAACGGCGGTGATCTCACCTGCATGACAAAATTTGACATCGTATAAAAACCATACTGATATCTATCTTTGCGGTGTCCTGCAATAGCGAAGACCACTTAGAACCGAGTTTTATCTTGGAATCTGTTTGAAGATTTGATTCTGTAGACTACACAGTACAGACCTGTGGAGTCTTCTAGCGGCAGGTCAACTGTGTCCAGACTTCATATTGCGGTAAGATCGATGAACCTGAAGTTGTGGTCCTCGTTACGTGGGCAATAAGTGGGGGTTCCGGCACGTACCGTTGTTAGCACACCAGGATCAAGCCTCGGCACACACTGCCTCCACAGTCAATATTCTGTTGTATCAGAACGATAGTTGAAATGTCCCCACCTCCGATGATTGATTGAAAGAAATCCAATAACAAACAACTCGCCAATCACGACACATATCACGCCAATAAAGATATCTCTGCATCAAATTTGCATCTTCATCAGAATGTGTGAAAGTGAGTGATCATGAACATTTCCCATCCCAAGCTGAGATACACCCAGAAAAGCCCCCCACAGAAGAATGGAACGGGGCGCCATGGTGTATTCCAAGGTGGGGGCGTTCCTTGCGAAATTCAACCAAACCCCTTGTCAATTCCACGAGCATCAACTTCACGCAGTCGCAGAGACCTTTATTACTCTTCCATGTCTCATGGGCTTGGAGTTCAAAACAAGCACCCTAATTGAAGCGTGGCAGGTGCACCGGCGCCAGCTTGCCACAACAACCAGCTGCTGTGTTGTAGGCGACCTCGATATCTGAATGCACAATCGAACGGTCAGAAATTAATGCCCATAAGGCGCACCGCATCACGATTAGGTATTATCGCTTGCCCACTCAGATGTAAGAAATATTAGAGGCCAGAACATTCTGCCTCGGTCGGTGCTGAGTCACCCAGCCACCAATCATCCATTCTTCGCTCTGTGATCGTCGTCGTTGAAAAATCTGCGTACATTTGTAACCGTTGTGGAAGCGCCTGGGTACTGCTCAAGCGATCTTCAGCCTGGCGCTCCGGCGCAAGCACATCGGATATTTGACCCGAAGCAGCCTCCTCCGATCCCCGTAAACACAGAGGGGTAAACTCCGCTCCATGATAGAAATCTGACTCGCCTATAGTCGCGCTAACATCCCCCGTGAGGGCCTGTTTAACCCAGCATTCCGGGCGGAATCAATTTAAATCCGGACAGATCATCACCAAAACCCAGTGGTGACATGTTCGTCCTTAAGTTCTTCCCGCCAGCATGCTTCCATGCTGGCCGGATCATTAATCGATTATTCCATGTCCCTCGTGAGCCGATAACTGACTGACGCGGTTTGCTTGGAATACGACTTGTCTCTATCAATGCAGTCTAGCTTCCATCTGTGCATTTGCATCCTTCAAATTATCTCCGGTCAGCATGACATTCCACAGCGCTATTTCCCTAACGGTAATAGGTCCATATCAGGCTACCGACATGAAAGTGCAACTGTCACGGAGTACTCTACTAAGCTTACATGTCCACGTAGACGCTGCGGCATCACTAGTGCAGGACTGATGGTACGACCGGACCAAGTTTTCCATCATGGGAGCGAAAACTGGCTGAAAGGCCCCGATTTGACAACCCCATGTTATGCCCGTCCAGGATGATAGTCGAGTCTATGTTTCTTTGATGAGCCAAGCCCGTCCCAGTCATTTCATTGGATCGTGGCACACCTCTTATTTTATTTTTGTCATACAAGCCTTAAGCCACTGTCTCGCACAATCCAGGCCTGTATCATCCGCGGCTCGTTCCTTCTGTTTCCTCTTCAATAATTCCCGATTTTCAGGGCTCGTTTCTCTTGGTTCACAGAGAGCAACGGGTGTGTGATATTTCTCCGGTCCTCCATCAAGTGGATGGACGCGGACGAAACCACGATACCCCATGCTCCGGTACAGAATAGCACCAGTTGTGCGGAAATCGTCGCTCACGGTGTGTGTACGTGGGGAGTTGGTGTGGTTGATGGGATCATCTGCCAGGTTCTCCATGCATCTCGCGAAATAGAGTGGTGGGGTCCTGCAGGTTGAATTCGCTGTGGGCGGATTGGTTTCCGCGTCCCTTTCCATATCCTTTGAACGGCTTGTGGAGGTTGTCGACGGTAATACACTACCCAATTGCGCAGTATTTTCCATTGTTTTGTGGATATTTTCCACCTTCTCAAGTCCCCCCTTTCGCCGGCCGGTCCCATGCCGAGGTACGGAGCGACCCTGGTCCCAATCCATTTTATAGTGTGTATAGTGCTACAGTTCAATATGTGCGCACAAAATAACACGCAAATTACATTACGTAGTTGCGCATTCCTGTCACAATACGTGCTTACTAGTTTGAGCTCCATAATACTGGCAATTGATCCTACCTCGATAAATTCTATGTGGTGATGGTCTAGCCCAGCTTGTAGGTGGCCGGCCAATCACATTCGGTTCAACTAGATGATAAGCCATGTGGGGAGAGAAAATTTTAAGCAAGAACTCACGTGAGTGGGTTCTTGCTTGAAATTTCTGTCCACCGGGGGCCGGGGCGCAATAATGCGATATTGTCTTGCATTTTATGTAGTTTATTAGACATGTGCATTATTGCGCATGCTGTATTTTTTCCTACAGCCTGATCATATAATCCAGTCAAGTTCAGTGCCACAGGGAAAGACTGCGGAGTGCCGGTAGGTTGGAGAGAAATCGCAGTGATCATGTCTGAACATTGCGCTACCTGTTCAATCATCAGCTCTGCTATCTGTCGAAGGGAGAGTATGATGCCCAAAGTTTCACGAACTCTAGAGGAGCTAAGCTAGGAGGCTGGAACATGGTAGTCGATCAGTTTCAAACTTTGCGAGACCAATCCGCCAATTTGTGGGACTGCGTGCGGTGGCAACAGTTCGTACTGTAGACATCTCGGCATCTGCTGTACTTTGAGCACTGTTGTTCCAGGGTTATGCAGCGGCATAATGAGGCACAGTAACCGGTAACGGCTGGGCTGCAAGTCATGCATTGCGTGCGTTGCGCTAGACGACAGAAGCCGTTACTGTGTACGGCAGATCCTCTCAACCACAACCGTGGATCTTCGCTTCCCTACGATCCTCACTGCCCTACATTGCTCGTTCCTCCATTGGGAACTTGTGTAATTGACGCGGAAGAGATAAAGTACATACTTGACCGCCAGACAACCAACGCCGATAGGAATCGAATGCCATCAACGAACAAGCACCCCGCTCCATCTGCAAGCCTTGTGCATTTCAAGGGTAGATGGCTGCATTGAGACATGGTTGCAAACTAGCTCGCGAAAGGCGAATCCAGACTCTAACCCTAGAGACATTCACAGAAGGCCATGAGATATTATCAGAAAAAGAAATTTTGCAATGCCGTTTTCGCTAACACATCAACAGGTGGCTGTACCTTACAAACCCGCCTGGTTGGCGTTAGCCAGGTAGATTTATGGGATAAGAACGTCTAGTAGTACTGGATGATTCTGAGGCATGAGCCGCTTGCACATGTTGGCGGTACCTAGGAAGATTTGTAATATCAAGTCACCGAGTACCAGTCTGAATCTAAACTGATTTACGTACGGGAGGTATCTCTAGCTGGAGATCGAGGAAGCACGGAATAGAAGCATAAGGTGGGAAGAACGGAATGGGGAAGTGATATGAAAATTACGATAGTAGAACGGGGCCGCCATTAGATGTCTATCTGCAAGCTTTTTTTCTCACAGTATCGATTTCTCAGGCAGCTCGCCATGCCGGCAGCCTGATGGGCCATTGTTACCATCCGGTAACCACTCTCACCAGGAAACTTCTCTTTACCTTTACTCAGGGCCGCTATCATAGCCCATGGAGTCTTGTTTCGGGGCCGTCCTCAACGAAGACCAAATGTACAGGAGTGAACGTCAGGCTGGCAGTTTGTTCACAGAGTATCAAAAGAGGGAACCCTAATTATGGGTTACGTTTCCTAATTCATTTGGTGGCAACTCTACCCGCTTTCATTTGCGAACCTCCAGTACAATAAATCTATAAGACACGATATCCTGGCAGGAATTTTGCCTTCTTACATTAAAATCAGGATCGGTGAGAGAACAGAAAGTGGAGTTGACGTGGAAGCTTAGAGTGAGTGGGTCGAACTTGCGTCAACCCAGCGTCCTGGTATACATGCGAACTTCTTCTCCACTTTCGAACGACCCTATTTTACCAGATCTACCGATCAGGGTGCGGTGAATGCCAATATGATAAATTCAGTTGATGCTTCGGACTTTCCAGGCAGACTGGACGCCCACGTGTTCATCCAAAGTTAATATGTTCTTCTAGCCCACTATTGCAATCTTCTTTGCATGAAGGTAATTTTGGGTCCGAGAAGCCTGTAGTTGTACTGCTTTTTAACTATAAAATAGTCACTGACTTTATAGTATATATTCCCCTTTCTGTAAAATTACCATTTTAGACAGCCGGGGGGGGGGGGGGGGAAACATTGTACAGGGAATGATTATAGTAATGCGAAGGTGTATTTTCTGACATATTTGTGGGTATAGCACAAGATATTGTTTCAATTCAACCTTGCATTAAATGGTGCCCGTAAATCATTATCAAGACTTCACACTTTGCCCGCACATACTTCTGTGAACCGAGTCTGATCCCAGCCTTGAAAGCACACTGTGTATAGCAAGGAAGCTAGCAACCAATGTAGCCTTTGTCCTCAGTATCAGTACTAAGCCGCAAAATCTTCCCCGCTGTGCTCATCAAAGAACGAGTCCGCGTACCAGATACCACTCGTATTGGGAAAAGTCTGTAGCAGTACTTGACTTCCATATCCCAGGGCTGAGCAGCGTGACACACACCCCTCCTCCCCAGCCCAACTGATTCTCGGTTGTCGAAATCGCCGGCTCCGTCGATATGGTAATTGCGGCCCGCTCCTGGATTACAATTCACCGCTATAGTCCCCCCTCCATTATCAACTTCGTCGTCCTCCGTAGGGCCGCTACTCCTAGCTGGAAGAGTCTCCGCGGCGCTAAGAAGACCCATCACGAGACGAGACCGACTACTCAAGTAACACACAAGGGCCGTCATGGCGCCGAAGATGACATGATGATGTTCTGGATTCTACGAAAATCTAGCGAATCGTCGCCAAAACGGTGCTTGGCCGAAGGGCTAGTTCGTGCGTGATCATTGCTGAGTCTAGCTCTAGGTACATAGCCGGGGAAACAAAGATGGATTACGGGAAAGGAAAAGCCAGCAGTGACGAAAAATAGAAGCAAGATCATCACCAAGACAGGGCTTGGAAGCCTTCAAGCACTAGTGATCCGCACGAAGGAAGAAGCAGCACGTCTACGCCTAGCTTCGGATAAGCAGCCAGGCAGCGTGTAAGATACGAGCTAATCTCGGTACCGGAAGATCAGTTGGACGAGTAAGAACACTGGAGTCTTCCCCGCAACATGCTAGAGTAAGAAAATACCCAGGCGCATATGAGGAGAGTGCAGTATGCACAGCACACTGACCTGGTGGAGCGGAGCCGGAACAAACCGTGCAATGGGCGGGGCGACATGTACCGGTAGTTGATGTGGATGCAGCCTGTACCCTGAAACAATACCGGCGTGGTTTGGTTTTCAACTACTGCGTCTCTAGTTGAAGATTGTATCCTGCCGAGCTCCTTGCAAGAAATCATTTGCGCATACCTCAGTTCTTCCGGGTGTTTGTAGTTGAAATACTGCCAAAACCTATTGTTGCTCTCTGCCTACGGACTTTCGGAAGAATGGAGGTAGTAGATAGAGACACGCCTCATAGGATTATTGGACAAGTCAAGACGGGCTTAGCCAATACGAAGAATATCAGTGGGCTGCCATCCAGGCAGGAAGCACTGAAAATAGCACCAGCGTGATCTCAAGTAAACCTTCAAGAGCATCGCAAACCGTGAAGTCACGATTCTTCGCCCGCCCATACAGGTTCCCATACGTCCCGGCTTGACATAGGAAGGGCCGAGCAAGCTCCTATTTTGGTGATCAGACTCAAGTCAGGCGCGAGCTTTCCGACCTCTTCCACGCACAACGCACACACAGCACTGATGGCAGAGATGTTCCCCTGCTTTACATCGGCACGCTTCTGTTTTCTGCAATACTGTATTCCACGTTTGGCAATTGCGAAAATATTTGCAGCAGGTCCACCGCTTCTTGCTGCGCAGAATGAGGCGGCCGCATGGATGGAGGGGGAGGAATGCTTGGCTGTTCTAGAAAGACTGTCTGGATGAACAGCAAACCCCTCGCAGCCTTGTAGCGCCTAAACTGTTGACGCCTGAGGACACGGTGAGAGAGAAAGCTCTCGTGATGAGGTGAAGACAGCGTATCACGCGCTCTCCAAACGAAGATGATTCCAAACTGAGCAGCATCGCTACATCGTTGGCAATAACGCTGCACGTGGCATCTGTGTAGACCGGTACCCGAGATTGTCATATGGACAGTCGGCGTCCACACCATTTTTTGAATTAAAACAAGATGGTGGTGGCTTTTTCTGTCAGTGAATCTTCTCGCTCTCCTCTTTTTGGAAATGTGGAGAGCAAAGAGGGTTGTAGCTAGTGTTTAGTTGCATTTTTCTGCAGAATATCCAGCTCATCCACAATCATGCTCCCCCCTTCATAGCTGTAGCAGAGCCAGAAATTCGCGCAGAACATCACGAAGTAGACCTCCGCACAGCATAAACCCCACCGAAAGAACGGCCATCTCCTCACCACCAAGACGAGCCGTCTCGTTTCTTACTTCCCGTGATCATGTTCACTCCAACATCCACACTATCCACGGGCTCGTGATCCGGACAGAAAGATGCCTAAAACTTTCAAATGACCGTTATCTCATGATCGTCTTCTGCAGACTCTATCCACTTTATGTCCTCTGCGCTATTTATTAGTGCAAATGCCCGAGCTGCCCAATCGAGGTTCGGCGACGACACACCGGCAGCAACATTGTTTATGCAGTTGGCAATGTGGCGCAGGATTGATTGGCTCTTTTCAGTACTTTGTTTTTGGCAGGAGTACTTTTTGTCCCTGGAATGTCGATACTTGTAGAGTGTGACAACGGGGAGGTTTTCGAATTTGACTGGATGGACTTGGCATTTCCAAGTCCGCAGGTGCGCAGGATTCGTCTGAAGAAGTCACGATCATAGGCATGTGAAAATGGCGGACTACAGAATACGAATGATGGCGGAGATGCTGGATCTGAGGTCATCGTTCAGAATGTCTCAGTGGCACTGAGAGCCATTGGTGGAGGCGCCCCTTGGATGGGAGCTGTCACAGAATGGGGAATTTGATTGGGGAACTACGACCACTCGGCTGACCAATAGCCTTGGGAATTTCGTTGAATTAATTTTGACCTTGGGGGCTCTGGTCAGAGAAGAGCGAAGATGAATAGCAACCTTGTCTTTTCCATGGCAACTTGCCTGGGAGTGAGGGAAGTTCGAAGCATGCATACCCATCAGACATGTGACTCTTATACTCCATCGTAAGAGGTACTTCTCAGGCTTGGGCGGACGGATCTCATGTACAATTTCCACTGGATTTCGTGATGCTTCGGTAGACTGCATTATAGTATGAAGCGAAGCTGTTCGCCGTGACTATTTCTATGAGCATAATAGTCTGAAATCATTCTGAATGCTGCTTGTCAATTCTGGAACTGGCGTTTTCGACGGTAGGAAACAGTGATATGTCCAATATAGGAATTTTACAGTACAGCGACGCGTCAAAACTAAATGGCATCTGGCCACTTCCCGCCAAGATGCCTGATTTCAAGACCAAATAATTGTTGGCCGACCACGCCCATCGGTAATATTTAAATAGAGATTTTAACAGTAATTTACTCGATTTACAATCTATACAGTTGAACTGTATCAAATTGGAATGAAGTCAGCGGACGTTGTATATGGATGAAGTTGGATCGAACATCTACCCTACTAGAATTTCCAGTGATTTGCTGGAGAAGGGATTTAGGCCTGATCCAGCCGATTGCAACTTTCGCTGGCTTCCATCGGATTTAATATAGTTCAACCGTACTGTAATTCGAGAACTACTGCTGTATTCTCTACTTAGATATTCCCAATTGGCATGATCGGTAAACAACTGTTTAATCTTGAAATCGAGCATTTTGGTGGGGAGTGGCCAGGTAAGACCTCATTCTGACCCGTCACTGTATGAAAGCGCGTTTAATGAGGGCATATCTACCAAATTGCCTGAGGATCTAAAGGTAATGAGGGGGTTCTGTCTACACCACTCTCTCTCCCATCTCTTGCACAGTGTCTTTACTGGAGCAGATAAACCCACACATATCCAAGTATTCATTCGGTTCCCAAGAACTAAAAGTCACTGGCGCTCATCCACCCATCTCGCCTGATGGTGTATTCATAGATCCACATTCTCATCACCCTTCACACCCTTCACCCCCGCTCTCCCCTTCACCTTCTTGGTCAAATACCTGACCTTACTCGGGCAATTCCCATGGTCGCCCTTAAACGAGTCCTTCGCGGGAACAAATACGCCCCCTTGCAAGCTTCCCTTGACGAAGTACACATACCAAACCTCGTGCAACTCATCCGCCCTGCCATGCCTTCCAGAGCCCCCACTGCACTTCAAGATAACCCGTCCGCCACTGAATTTCTCCAACGCGGCCTGTATATCATCCAGCTGGTAAGTCTTGTTGTCATCGGGCTCGATGCCGGCGCTGTGCAGGGCGCGGTAGGTGTCAAGGCTGCGGAAGAGCTGCATAGCGATGGTGAAGTAGTCGACGACTTCGAGACCGGGGATATAGGAGGTCCCGTAGCAAGTCGGCGAAAGCGTATTGATGCAAGTCGCATGTTTGTTGTATTCGTGAGCCCAGAGATGAGGATTGCCGCCACTGAGGAGTGGGGATAGTAGCTATGTCAGTCTACTGATTTAAAGTTCAAGCTAAAATAGCGTAGGGCGGGCCACCGAACTTACTATTTAGCTATCCAGTACCGATCCATCAGCTTCCTCAGCTCGTCCTGATCATACTTTTCCAGCACTTCCGTGATGTTGTTGAACCGCGGCGCCATGCCGCAGTACTGGTCGTAAGAGCCATCACACAGATCGGGCCACAAGCCATGCAGTGTCCAGTCGAACTCCCGGGACCCCTCATCAGCGGCAGTGCTTTCCTCGAGATCCGTATCCCAGAACTGGGTTAACAGGAGGCGCCCGCCGGGATGCACGTGGCAGCATTGGTCTGAGAGGGATGGCGGTGTGCCTGGCTGTTCCAAGGATTGGCAGGAAACGGGCCCATCGATAGGGCAGGTTGGGCCGTTGGTTAGGGGATTGATAGGGACAAAGGCTGTGTTTGCGCTGTCAGGAGATATGGCTTTTGCTTGAGAAGTTGTTGCGGCGGCAGGGGTGGCGGGCAAGATGATAGCGTCGTTAGGAAGAAGACCGATATCGACGAGAGGTTGTTGTAGAGTGCAGAGTAGGGCGTTGGCCCGCGTGAACAGGCCTTGGAGTGAGTTCACCATTATTGATAGCTATTCTTCTATTAAATATGCTTGTGGTTTTTGATATTATTCGAGCCCATGTATCCAAGGGGGTTGGTTCTAGGGGTTGAGCGTCGAACAACTGATGGTTCAAAGGTAAACTCGCTGTCTGTGCCACCAAAATGCTTGAATTGTGACGTGACTCGACCTGGGGAGTTCAGCTTGCTCAGCTCAAGCTTGAGAGTGGGTAACGCAAGGGAAAGCTGCTCCGTGCGTGATTCCCATCGACACTGTGCTTCGCACTATAGCCATGAGCAGCGGAATAGGGGCCGAGGAAAACCGAACGAAAAACGGAGACCAATACAGTACATAGCATGGAATGAATATTGTTGGGTTGAAAATTCTTGAAAGGGAGTCTCGATAAGAACGCCTCAGCGAGATAGTATTTCTAGAAAAATGAGGAAAAGGAGGTAGTTACTATGGCTTCTGTTACCACTTAGACTGTGGGACCTACTTTACACTGCCCGCACCGGCCTCATCAAAAGATAAGGCAAACAAAAATCCGATACAAGTATGCGAAATACTTGGTAACGCAGCAAAGGTGTCGATAGAACGCAGAGAAGAAGTCTCAAAAGGATTCATCCGACAAGCTTGACATTACTGGTCCGGATTCCCTAGACCTTCGTGTAAAGTCCGCACTTCCTCCCTCCTTGCTTTGATTTGATCATCTACCTTCTTTAAAGCGAGAAGTAGCTCCTTCTCCTCGTCGAGTACCTTCAATATACGGTTTTTTTCTTCCAGCGCCCTTTTCAACACCAACGTTCTCTGCATTTGCCCATTTTCTCTTGTGGGAAGTAGGATCTCTTGTGATTCCTGCTCACCGCTCTTGCCTATCTTCTCCTCTTCCCGATCTGGTGTTCTTGGTGTCTGTTCCGGCCACCCCAAGATTTGTTCAAGCGTCAGACTTCCTGCCGTCCTCTCATCTTCGCCCTGTGATTCTCTCAGCATCAGTTTCGGCTTCCCCAAGATTGGCTCGAGTGTCAGTCGTCTTTCCGCCTCCTCGGTGTCCTCCGTGAACCGAGACCTGATGCTGGAGGCTCGCTCTTCGCTCTCTTCGTGATCGAAGTACGACTGCTTGCGCTTCCTTGTACCTAGTTCACCGCCTACACACGAGCCCTGTTCCTCGCTCTCTTCCCGATATGAACGCGTGTTCGTGAGCTTCATCGTACCCAGTGCAATGCTCTGGGATGAAAACAGGGACGACGATGATACGGGTGGAGACGGCGAGCGAAACGGCTCTGGCGACAGCTCTTTCCCCCCAACGCGGTTTGTTCCTCTTCTTCTGGTATCCTCTTGGGCTTCTGCCAAGCCTTTGAATGGATTGGACCGCCAGAGCGTCGCCAATTGCCCCTTTTGCCTCGCAAGAGGCGCTGTGACATGCCCGGAGCCTTCCACAGGGCTCTTTTCACGCGCACCTTCCTTCCACTTGCTGTGAAACGCGACCCAGAATGCTGCGGAGCCAATCAGTCAAGCCCGACCACGCACTTCTGCTCGATGAACAAGTGATTACTTACCATTGTCTTCCGCCGTTCTGCTAGGAACTTTACTACGAGGAAGCAGAGCAACCTTCATACCATGGACTCGCTTCAAATGCCGACGCAAACCATCCCTGCAAAATTTACGCTAACGTCCAACCATAGTCCGTCAGCATCATCGAGCTATCGAAGGAGCAAATGTTGGTTTTTTTCTGGTGAGTTCGCATCGAGAACTGACTTTATGTCGACACATCGATATCTGGCCATGATTCGACACTGTCTCGAACCGGCAAAAGACCTCGCCACTAGGCACCACAGCTTTGCCGTCCTGATATGTTGCACCTGTCAGCTTGCGCGGGCTATGGGGCCGAGAGGTGTCCCAACGTACTTCTTGTATTTCGAAAGCTGGGACGCCCTCAGGTCGCTCCTCGTGGGCGATGTATTCCTGATAGCAGTTCTGTAGTTCCTTGTTAGGCTGTGACTGCGACCCAAGTGGATGGCTGTGTACGTACGAGTCGTGTGAATCCTAGCCGGTGTTGAGGCGCGGGCATTTCGTATAGATGAGGCAGAGGACAGGTTTTTATATGGACGAGGCTTGTGGAGAACAGTTTTGGTGAGATACTCTTGGGGAAGAGCTTAATTCACCTAGGAATACTACCGGTATGTGGACCCCTGAATACCTCGTGAGGATCTCTCTCTAGGGGATATCATAAGCTTACACCAGCACCTTATCGAGCGTAACCGTGGTCCTGATGAGACAAGCGCGCTGTAAAGCAGGTCAGATCATAGAACCAGTCAATTGGGATTTATCCACGGGTCGTGCCTGGCTGCGATTAGAGTGTGTAAATCCCTCTGATAAGAATTGAAACGTTTGACGTCGCTGCGACTCAATATTCAGGACAAATTTTCAAAATAGATACAGGTATGGCCATGAAGTCATAACTGGAAGTTCATACTTTAAACGTAAACCCGTTTGAGTTAAATTTCTTCGTGAAGCGTCACTTGTGGTCAGTTGGAATGGAATTAAATCAGAGAGCTCGGGATGCGAGTGCGAATATTATCTAGATCTTGCCTTCCTTAAGAGATCACTAGCATTTGCCCGTGCCGATGGCCCGGGGGGGGGGGGGGGGATTAGGGGAAGATCGGAA
>JAOYMO020368891.1:0-26229 GCA_025802455.2 Iodosphaeria phyllophila | reverse complement strand
GAAAACCACTTTATAAACTGGCAGCAGGATCCGTTCGGTAACTATCAGGCAAGGGTTGTATTTCCTGAAAAAACAACCGAGTTAAGTGTGGAAGTAGAAGTGATTGCCAATATGAGCGTAATCAATCCATTTGATTTTTTTGTCGAGGCAGATTCTTTGGCTGACAGGATTCTTTCCACAATTGATGATTTTATCGATTGTGACGAAATGAATGAGAATGGCACGTGCATTCATTCGGATCACATGGCTAAGGCAGGAATGTGAATGCCCTTCGGTCCTACTGGCACAATCACTTTCACGTTTATGCAGGCACGGTTTTAGCCTGCCTGTTCTTTAAGTCAATCATTCACATTATCGAGGCATGGGCTACGGCCCTAGATTGGATTTGCAATGTTTGAGATTGAGCAGATTGTTTGGGACCGTTCTGTTTACCGGCCGGTTCGGATTGAGAACGTTTACATTGATGGCAATTATGACGTTATTACCCTAGGGGAAAAGCACACTCATTCCGCTAGGCAGGAGAACCTTTCTTTTATCAAGGTCAATAAGACCAATCGCCAGGATTCGCGTAAGGCCATTCAGGCGCGTTTGCCATTCACCAATAGCACGGGGTCAATGCAGGCGTATAAGGGCTTTCCTGGCGCGGGCGGTTGGAATAGGGGAAAACTACCGGCTGAATACACACTCCCTAAGGGTGTTCAATACATTGTGTTTAGTTATGACACCCCTATCTATTGGATTGACCTAGACGGTAATGCAACGCGGCCGGTGGCTAGATATTCACAGACCACTAGTTGTCATCAGGGTATGTGCTATTAGAGATGAGAATAACAACACGTGGATATGTAGTCATTGTCATTGCTATTGTCCTAGCCCTTGTCATTGGATATGCATTAGTAGGGGGTGCAGATACAGGGAATGCATTGTGCAATGACTGCTAATGGCCTATCGGCCTAGGTTATACACATACCCTGTGGATAAAGGTGTGGATAACCATAGTAAAAGAATACCTAAACTAATAGTGAGGTATAGCGATAATCAAATAACCACTTTTTATTCCCTAAAACCCCTGATTAGAACCCCTTTTCTCTCAAATAGTAGCCATTATGCCTAGAAAGGGCCTCATTATGTGCATATCTCTAATCAAGCCTGTTTCTCTTACTAAGCGCAATAGGAGTAAGGGTATTAACTATATTCACCCCCGCCGTTAAGTGGTATCCTCTATGAATGAATGCCAAAGAGAGATACGAAGAGCGCATAGCCATTAGATTAGATAAGGCTAAACAAAAATCACCGGCCCAACAGCAGGCCGGTCTAAGGAATAGGTTAAAGAAATATGGACTAAGCATACAAGATCATTTAGACATGCTAGATAGCCAAGAGTATAAGTGTGCTATATGTGCTACTGCATTAACTATATCCTCACCAATAGATCATTGTCATAGCACCGGCCGTACTAGAGACATACTATGTAAGAGATGCAATACATCATTAGGTTACTTCGATGATGATACTACGCTATTAGCAAACGCTATTAGTTATCTCAACTCACATAAGGATTAAGCAATGAGTGCAAAGAACAGGCGACCGCAGGCCGCTAAGAATAGGCGTGACAATGTTAAGCGTATGCGTTCTGATATGCCTATCATTACTCCCCCTAAGTATTCACGTACCAAGATTGACTACCGCCGGTTTGCAGATAGTGATGAATAGCAATAGTGATATCGCTGCTGTCATTGCACTAGGCATTGTTTATCTCATTGCCCTTAGTGCCCTTCTATTTCCATTGATTGTGTTTATGATGATACTGTCAAAGATGTAACGCAAAGGGATAAGCGGGGGTGTTATTGTGAATGAAAACCAATAACACCCCCGCCCTTTGTTTATCTGTTTAGATGGTGCCCATCAATTCATTTGAATTGTATTTATGGGCGCACTAAATGCATTCTTTTTTCTTTTTCATGGGGCTGCATCATACACATCTGACGTATGAGATTTTTGACTCAAAATAAACCGTAACTTATGCGGGGGATGCCTCCCTATACATCCTCTTAAAAAGGTCCTCACCATAAATTTTAAAGTCCCTAGTTATCCAGCAATTGGCATGTAACTCATTGCCAGCAACCTTGAGCGTTGCAAACCCCACTCGTTTTGTAATCGGATCATGAGGAAAGAATTTTGCTATCTCGTCTTCATTATTACCATCATAGAATATTGCTTCTATAACTTCCGGCCGTTTTTCAAACTTCATATGTCCACTCCATTCGTGTTGCAGGTAGGCCGTCACGAGTGATAAAATCTGTAATAAAGTCCCAACCTAATCTAGCGTTTACGGCCGTACTGTTCTCTCTTACGGCGTTATTGGAATATACAAATACTCCTGGCACTACCGACCGGCCGGAACCCAAAACTATTTCTGTCTTCCGCCATTCGTCTAGAGTAAACGCGCCGCTTTCTATGGCTTCTATTGTCTCCTGATGGTGCGGTGTGGCGTTGTCACCTATCTTAGTTAAATGCATTATTCTCCTTATAATCTTGTGCTAGTGTCCAACTGTATGGATATATTTCTTCTAGTTTAGATTCCATAGGGGACCTCTCCCATAAGCCATAGGGCATCATCGCGTCGTATTGCGGCGTTTACCTCGTCATCACTAAGATCATCCTCTTCGAACCAGTTACAACACTCTGGTTCCCGGCCGACTAAGTTTGGGTATTGAGCCTCAATATTTGTAACTACCGCCCGTAACTCATCAATAGACATCTCTTCTACATTGGAAGAGCCTCCATAGCACAAGCGACAGTTTTTGTCCTCGCCATAGCGGTGTGCGCTGCATATTCCGGACATGGGGCCGTATTTTCCGAGAAACTCATTCATCGTCAGTACCGTCCGGGTCCACACCTAAAATCGCGCAAAGGCGAGTCCATATGTCCCAGTGTTCAGGACAGTAGTATCTTGTCCAACGATTAGAGACACACTCGTTCTCATTGAGACTCATGTATATGGTAGCGAATTTGTCTTCATCGTAATCCTCTGTACTCCACCGGGCCTCACACCCCGGCGCGTCACAGGTGATAACTTCTCCCCATACTTTCTGAGTTACTTCCTTAGTGGTATAAATGCTTTCTCTACCCATATATACCACACCATTTTACGTGATGCTCTGGCTGTCCACCGCCCGTGACCGAGCCCTTCTTGGTAGTAAAGGTCATCAGTCCACAGAAGCATTTATAGGTGGCCGGATACCCCGGCTCGATAGTGTCAAAATGTAATTGTCCATCTACCGGAACGACGATAGGATTGCAATAGCAGTCCTTGCTGAGAATATGTTCCATATCAACGTGCCAGATAATATGGTAGGTATTCGGCCCTGATCACTGGCTCGTTACTGACTGTAACAATTAATATGTCCTCTTGACTGGATGGATCGGCAATGATAGAAAAACCTACAATTGGCTGCTCCATCCAATGATTGTGGTTGGGTGTGCCATCAGGATTCATCTTTAAGACTTTCAACGTATTCTACCCTTCTGTGTCCATGCTTCAATTGACTAATTGTGGCATGACTAACGCCGTACTTCTTGGCAAGATCAACAATCTGGCCTCGGTACGACTTTTCTAATGCTTTTATAATCTCTGATACTTCGTCTTCAGAGAGTTTACGCTTCTTGAACTTGGCCTTAGACACCCCAGTCACCTAGCACTTTAAATAAGTCCTGGTATCTTTGAGACTCTGGCTTAAAGGTATTCCATAAAACGTTTACCTGAATAAATACCGGCGTTACCTGCGTAACAATGGCCTCTGCCAGATGATTCTCGTATCGTTTCTCATTCATGATTGCCACGACCCGATCATTCTTCTTGACTGGCCGGGAAAAGTCCTCAGGGGCCACCATACAAAATAACTCGCCCTCCGGGCCGAGTTCCACAGCATTATGATCAATTACGGCACGAGGCCAAGCATAGAAATCTAATGCATCCGTTACTGCCTGTAGTTGGTTAACCTTTACTAACTTAATCTCTGCGTTAAGCATCTCCATCTCCAAAGTTCAGGGTGGGTGGTGGTGCCATAAAGTCACCATTTTTATGTATCTCTGACATCAGACCGGCCGTCTCCGCATCGAAATGCGCGAGTAAAGCCATCTGTACGTCATACAGACGCGCCATGAGAATCATTGTCGTAATCTCAGGCTCATCAAAAACAGAATGTTCTTTAGGCTGAGTCAACGTCGAATCCATCGGTATAAAATCCAGTCAGACCTCTAAATGCAGCCAGTGCGTTCCCATTTTTATCTAGGATGGTTAGGCAGCCCTGATCAGATTCCCACCGCAACCTATTGTCATCTGGAATATTAATGGGCTTTTCGATTACTCTCCATCCGCCATTGCCTGACTCGTACTTCTGGGACATCAAAGTAATTTTCATATCTTTGGGCGTCCTTCTGCGACAAAGAGTTTAATGGCCTCTGGTGTGACGGTGACGGCTAGGTCTTCCATTGCTGCCGCGTACACCTGTGCCTCGTACTGCGCGTGAGAGTCGTTCCTAAGGTGTAGAAAATTAAAGAGGCCTCGGAGGTTCATCGACCACACAATATTTGTGTACAGGTTCACTGGCAGGCTTAAACGGGCTAATTCCTTGCCAATGCCAGAGTCCATGGCGCGCTTATATGCATCCCAGGAGCGCTGATTGGCTGCCCTAAGATCTTCTGTATATGCCTCACTAACATCTAGAGGCGCGGGCTCAAAGGTATATGCCCCAGGCTTCCCAACCTGAGTTCTAATGTTGTCTGGGTAATAGAACAGGGGCTCCAACTCTGAATACCGGCCCGACTGCTCAGACCATGAGGACATGCGGTGCTTGATAAACTGTCTAGCCACAAAAATCGGCAGACGTAACTTGAAGGTAAACGACACATGCTCAAAGGGCACGCCATGCTCTTCACGAGCAAGGAATCCCAGCAAGCCAATTTCGTGCGGACCCATTGTGGTAGCCTCACGATTAAATGATGCCTTCGCGGCATTCACAATTGATAGATCGCTACCCATGTGATCTTCTAGAGACACAATACCGTGGTCTAGAACGGTGACGCTAGGCACTTATTAATCCTTTATATTCTTTTATATATTTCATCGCTTCTTCCATTCTGTCTGTGTCGTCATCAAAATAACTTATGCCTAGATTGCATTTATTGCAAAGAATCCCTCGTAACCGTCCAGTTTGATGGTCATGATCTGTAGCCCATCTACCATGACTGTCAGGATTTTTAGTTTTACATATTTCGCATCTAGAGCCTTGACTTAAGAACTTTGCGTTCCATTCTTCAGTAGTGATGCCGTAATTCTTTTTTAGGTCAGTGTTTCTTTTGTATTTTTTGATAGAGTCTTTGTTGTTTTTTTGATACGCTTTCCTAACACATGGTTGTGAACAATAAAGTTGAGTTGCTCTGTTGAGCGTAAAAACTTTTTCACACATCCCACAAACTTTATCTACTCGCCAATCAGGATTTTTATATCGATGCCTTTGATTGCACGAAACACAACAAAACAGTGCTCTCGGTGCCCTATTAAGAATAGGGCCTTCACACTCTAAACATAGGCTCACGAATAAAATTCGGCCGCTTCCCCGGGAGTTGCCATGACAAAGCGTCCATCCACCTTTACAAGATAGTCAGCGTCATCCGGATGCACCATATTGAATGGGTGTCTAGGAATATAAGTATGATTTCTTATTTCGTAAGACGCATTCTTACCCACGAACTTAACGAGTGCAGTCTCATCGTCAGAAACAACCTTAGGTCTTGTCTCCTCGTTAGCCGCTGCCTCTTCCTCTGCAATCTGGGCAATTTTGACGTAACTGTCGTATGTGACATGATCATCTTCAATCTTCTGTAATATAGTGGCCTTACTATCTAAGGTCTTGTAGTCTACGCCGAATGTCTCTGCGACCTCGATCAGTTGCTTCTTGGTCATATCTTCAAAACTCAAAATATCTCTCCTTTAATACTTGACGTGTCGAATACAACATCGTAGGGATCATCCTCAAACGGCTGAATTAACTCATACACGCCGTCCATCATGGCCTCCATGTTTTCACCCTCGGAAACACCATAGATGACTGTGCCCACGAAGGCATTCTTTCTTTTAGTAACTACGCACACATAAGTTTCGCCTGTGAAGGCGCGGTTGGTTGTCATATATATAGTGTAACATCAGTGAGTTACGATTTATTGATTATTTGATGACAAACATATAACAATTATCTAAGGTATTGCCAGAAGAAATCTCTGACTTCACGACGAGGCAATCCACCAGCAGCCAAAATCTGATTATCAGTCAGACCGGACGGAGCAAATGGCGTAGCATTCCATACTCCCCAGGTAGCGAAGTTGTGACCGGCTCCTGAGTACGTCACAATAGGACGTAGCGTCACCAGAGGGTCGTTAACAGCATTAACCCACCACTGTTGCATCTGATATGGAGCCTGAGGGTCTAAAAGAGCCTGTCCAATTCTAATAGGAACGCCTAGTCCTCGCCATGCAGCAGGGTTTCTGGACGCATCCATCCATCCCGGCGTAATTGCATTAGCAGTCCACTCGGTCGGCTCATATTCTGTCGCCCCGGCGTAGACCTGATTGCGAGGATTGGTAGAGCCGTAGGTGTTTAGACCATCACGGACTAAGTATGCCGCATCCAATAATCTACAGTTGTCTCTTTTCACGGTAGATGACCAAAGTGTGTCAGTGTGAAGACTAGCATTGGCATCGGTAGACAAAACTTGCCATTGAGCAGTGCGTAAATATCCAGTGGCACCCCCGGAGGCCTGACGATCTGCCGTAAAGTGTAATGCTTCAACATCGGTAAGCGGACTAGTGAACCAGGCACAGGCTACTTTTGATGCGTTGTTCTTGATCCATGTTAATCCTGAGGCTGCACCCATGCTGTGTCCCATAATTCCTATCTTGGCGAGTGCTGGGGAGCCTGAAGGATTAATCATGCTCTGTAGATATGCGTAGGCGCGATTAATTGTCTCTTGTCCTAGGGCATTACCCCAACTTCCTGTGCCCGTGTCTACACTCAAGACCACGAATCCAGCATGAACCAAAGAGTCTGCGTAGGCACGGGTGTCAACATTGAAGATTGGGGCTGCACCAGCACCGGCACCATGAAGAAATATTACTCCAAAACGTCCAGCGTAAGTATTAGGGTAAAGCATCCCCAATGCAATCTGTTGACCAGAGGCTAGAGTGGTACCGAGTTGAGAACCAGTAATACCCGGCGCAATGGTACCAATTGCATTGGTTGTGTTAGCACTATTGTACGTGGCACCGCCAGAAGTCAGTGTAGATAACGTATGCTGTGTAACGGGCCAGTCTAAAGTAGGCATTAAACCACCGAGTGTGCAGAGAACTCAGTTGGCCCCTGAATGACAGGAGTGGTAGCAGAACCAGTGGCTCCGGTTCCTGCGCCACCAATGACATAATAGGTAAATCCAGTTCCAGCGCTGGCAACAGCACGTACCTGTACCTTGTAGCCACGGGCGGGAGCACCGGCAGGAATACGAGTACGCAAGAAAACAGTGCTTGCAAGAACAGTGCTGGCTACAGGCAGCACATTGACATAGAAATCGCTACCACCATATTGAACTGTGCCAGCCATATCTACGATTCTTAGGCTGAATATAACAGTCCCGATAGAAGAGTTTCCAGCAGATGTCGCGATTGCCACAGCACCGGTTAGCGTCAGATAATAGGGATCAGTCTGAGCGCCCACAGACAGACTTAAGTTTCCTGTATTAGTAGCACCGTGAGGCACGTCTTGCCAGTTTCCTGGGGTACCACTCAAGGTCATACCATTCGTTAGAGTATCAGGAGCGGCAAGTTCGCGTCCACCAAATGAGGCATTGACAGGCGCACCCATTTGAACTCTAGAAAATAATGTAGGATCGTCTAGATATGATGTACCACCAGCAAGATCGGTGGCAATCTGTACCTGGCCTGAGCCACTAGCAACCGGCAAATTAGAGACGGTCTTGGCTGTACCTTTGAGTGCTGCCACTTCTGAAGATACAGAGCCATTGGCAACAACGATAGAGGTGTAAAAATAGCCTCCCTGTAAATATTTTTCTACAGCATTTTTTGTACCGTACAGAACATACCTACCCAGTGTGTTGGCGGGAAGAGTAAGGTTTGCATTATTACCTGACGCTACTGGCGTAATTTGAGTAGTCGATCCATCACTCTTGGTGACAACAACTCTCAGAGCCGAATAGTCAGACAGCGTACCAAAATAAGGAAGTACAATGGGTTGAGAGTTAGCCGGGTTCACTACCACTGAATATGACATATTTAGATTATACCAGCCATTCTAACGGAACGCGCCAGAATTCTTGTCCACCGGCACGTAACTGATACATATACTCTACGCCATCAACAGTTTTAATGTATCGGCATCTGTGACCATCGTAAGCCAGCGGCACGGCATATGGCTCCATTGGCGCACCATCCCAATACCCAGTGACAACATCAAAAATGGCTGTACGCTGAGTCGCCGGTAGTGAAACCCACATCTTGCGTCGATCTGACATAAGAATAGTGCTGGCTCCTGCAGAAATAGTATCTAGGAAGTAAGATGTTAGTGTTGTATAAGAGTTAGTTCCAATAATATATCTATAAATTGTTGAGGTGGCTGCTCCTCTGACAATGAACAGGCCAAACGGATCCATACTACGAGGCACCATGAGGTTTGCACCAGTTCCAGGAGCAGCGGTGATAGCAGTTAGAGAGACCCAGGCTGTACCTGTAGTGGCAACAACATCGATTCTATAAAATGTTGTCACAGCGTTAGCAGGCATGTAATACAAGAAGTCTGTAGAAGGAACAATTCTATATACAGAGGTGGCATCCGGCGTCGTCGTCCATGGACCTGTACGAGGATTGCCAGTTACAGCAGCAGCCAGTGTCAGCGTAGTTGTAGTATTAGAAGCAATGCGTCGTCTTTGTCCTGACCCAGTTCCTGCTGTAATCATAACATCAGAAAAAGCGTAGTAGTTTGTGATGAGTGGAGATGTTGTTGGAACTACCAACGTGGTGCTGGTTGAGCCAGCAATGGCAGTATCTCCTGGCAACTCAATGACGAAAGTGTCTCCTGCTACGGGGGCTGCTGTAAAGGCAGCGGTAGTAACCTGGGTTCCAGTAACCGCCGTGATAAGACGTTTCTGTCCAGATAGCGTCCCTGACGTAAATCTGACCTGGCAGCCTACATGACCGTAGGTCAGACTTCCAGCAGGAGATGAGGCGGTGATAGTTTCTGAAAACACTGTAGAGGATGGGGCAGGGGAGGCAGCAACCACACAGGTGTCTAATTGTGGAAAGTTAGTGACAGTATCATCTGGCATTCCCAAAGAACTTCCAGTACCAAGCGTAGCCGGTAGCACCACAGTGATTGTTGCTAGAGACCAGGCCGGGATGGCTTGGTTAAAAACAGTAACGGCGGCGGTGGTTAAGTTAAATACCTGTAATGCCGTACCTGCAGTAGTAATATACAAAACGTTTCTAATGGAATCATATTCAAGATCCACACCGTTAAAGGAGTTGGTCAGGGCGGTCATAAATAGCCAGCCATCCGTCCAAGTGTCATATCTATATAGTCGAGTAGTGCTGGCAGCAGCGGATGATCCATACTGAATTGCCCAATAAATATATCGCGCTCCATCGTAAGCATTTCCTGAGCCTGGGAATGATACGCCATCTGGGAATTGCGCCATCCAGTCCCAGACAGGAAGGTCTACGGCCTTCTTAACATTCGGTGTCCAAGCCATTATGTAATACTCCATCTCTGTCGTGCCTGAGTCACGACTACTCTATTTGTAAAACGCTGTTGCTCTCTTGTGTCCATTGATCCGGGTGCGCCAGTACCGTAATAAGTTGGGTATGCACCATTAGTTCCCCATGAAATTGCTGAAGACTGTACGGTATTAATTGTTCCTGAAGAGATTGCTATTGTACCCGATGATACTGTTACAGCCGGGGTTCCTGAAATTGCTACCGTTCCAGAATCAACAACTGTACGAAGTTGATCCGATCCGGTTCTTGCAAAAGTAAGATTACCTAAAAGTCTTTTAAGCGTGCTTTCTGTAGCGACATTTCCAAGTGTAGCATCTGTGGCTACTTTGTCGGAAATTCCTTGCAAGATAGCGTTTGCCGCAGTAGTCAGTGCGTTTGCTGTAATCTGGCGCGCCTCAGTCGCCATGTTTTCAAATGCATTTCTTAAAGTCATAGTCCATCCTCGATCCAAATTGTGAAGTCAGTTCCTGAACCGAGTCCTGTTTGGACCCAAATACCGGGCTGCGTAAGTGTGTTTGTTGTTCCTACTACTAGATTTTGTTGAGCAATGCCAGGGGCTCCCTGAGCACCGGTCGCTCCGGTAGCCCCTGTATCACCCTTAACTCCTTGAATACCTTGGGCTCCATTAGTACCATTGGTGCCATTTGTACCAGCAGCCCCAGTGTTTCCTGTATCACCCTTAATACCCTGAATTCCTTGGGCGCCGTTTGTTCCATTAGCACCATTAGTTCCGGCTGCACCGGTTGCGCCAGTGGCACCTGGGTCTCCTTTAGGGCCGGTGGCACCAGCAGAACCAGTAGCACCCGTTGATCCTGCGGCACCTGTAGCCCCAGTATTACCAGGGACTCCTTGGACACCCTGGTTTCCTTGATCACCTTTTGATCCCTGAATGCCAGGAATACCCTGATCACCAGTATCACCTTTGACGCCCTGAATTCCTTGAAGACCTCTATCACCCTGAGGCCCGGTGCCTCCAACTTGACCGGGGACCCCCTGAGCGCCTTGATTGCCTTGTGCTCCGGTATCTCCCTTAGCGCCGGTATTTCCAGTGTCACCCCTTTGTCCTTGAGCACCAGTAGGACCAGTCGAGCCCGGAGGGCCAGGGACGGTTGAGGCAGCACCAGCAGGACCGGTATCACCTGTCAATCCACGAAGACCCTGGATACCCTGAGCCCCTCGCAATGAATCTAGCCAGGCTGTTTCTGCACCAATATATCCATTATCCAAAGCCACCTGATAAGCACTCTTACCAGGGATCATAGTGGGCGGGACGTAGTCAGAGTTGTCTTTAGAGAAATCGCCGGTCTGGAAGATCCTTACTACGTTACCCTGCCATCCTACAAGTTCATAAGACTTACCAATGAGTTGTGAGGCCTGGTAAACATTAAGCAAGACATCCTGTGACGACCCCGGCGGTGTAGTTATAATATCATTAACAATAACCAGGGGATTCTCAGAATCTTCTCCCACAATCAACTGCAGCGCCCATGCTGATAGATCCTTACCTACGGGTATAAGATATACAGAGTTGTCCTTGATTGCAAATGAATACGACATAGATCAATTTTACCAGAGTATCCATCACAACAAAAAAGCCCCCGCCGAAGCGGGGGCTAATCTGTAACGTTACTTCTTAGGAAGCAAGTTTAACGTTGGTTACGACAACAAAGGCATCGTTGTTCTCAACCTGTACACCAGAACGCATGTATAGGGTGTGCTCAACTGTGTCCTTCTTTGGCTTGAACTCACGGTAAACCGTGATTTCGCGCTTAACGCCCCATAGGAGGTTTTGCGGGAAAGTCAGCCAAATGTCGGAGTGGGAACCAGACGCACCAGAATATGATCCTGTGCGGCCAGAGAGGAATGCGGGAACTTCCTGGATCGGAATACCAAAGGCATTTCCGGTCTGGAATCCTGCTGCTCCTTCTGTGCGGACTGGGCCGTTAGCAACAATGTTCGCACCAGCGGAACCGGGGTACAACTCTACCTGGGTTAGAGAGTAGATGAAGTCCTGGATCAATGCACTGGACGTGAACCAACGAAGGTTCTGTCGTTGCTGAAGGTACTTACGCGGGTAAGCGCGAAGTGCCTTGTTGAAGATTGCTCTGCTGATCGGCTGACCTCCGGCGTCTACTACGTGAGCAGCGCCCTCGGCATTTCCAGATACAGCAAGTTTACGCCATCCATCGAAGACCTTGAGAGTCTTGTCAGAAGAGGTCGTGTCACCGTTGATAGCAAGATCCTCAAGGTCGTTTCCAACCTGAGTTGCCATCAAACGAGCAATGTGATCCTCTAGATCAGTGCCTTCGATGTTATCCTCAAGCGTCTCGGTGGAAATTTCCCAGTCGAGACGTAGTTTCTTAGTAGTAATAGAAATCTTTGAGAAGAAGACTCCCTGGTTCTCACCAGTATCGACGGCCTCAACTGCGCCGCGAAGAAGGTGCTCACCAACACCGATACGATCAACATCGAGTTCGTTGGAGCGCATACGGATCTTACGAACCTGCGGACCAAGAACAGTGTTGTCGAACATGTAATCTAGGAATCGATCGCTCTGCTGTGGCTGAAGCAATCCACTTCCGGCTGGGTTACCAATCTCGGAAGAAATAATTACCTTTTCAAGTAATGTGTCAGACATTTGTTTATTTTCACTTCCTTTCTAAAAGTGTATTATTTAGTCGTTATCTAGGGACGCTAGAGAGAATCTTGATACCTTGTGTGGATCAAGAGAGCCTCCCCAGAATGATTCCTGACTCTTGGTGAGTGTAGAATCTTCCTCTGAACCGCCAAGTTCATTGGACTTCTTAATTGCAGTGTCGCCCTCTACGCCATCGACTCTTTTTTCTATCGTGGCTAGGTCGGACTTGATGCTGCTAAACTTTGTGGTGAGTTCACCGTGCTTGGTCATAAGATCATCGATCTTACCTTCCAAAGCCTTAAGTGACTCAGTGGCGTGATCCTTAAGGTCAGTAACCGCCTTCTCAAACTTATCGGCGAAAGCATCCAACTTCTTTTCGAAGTCAGGCTCCTCGACCTCCTCAACGTCGGAAGCAGATTCTACTTCGTCGGCATTGTGTTCCTTGACCTCGCCAGTAACTTCCTCTACTGCCTCAGCAAGATCCTCGTTAGTAGCGTTGTTTACAACGACACCCTCTTCCTCATGGGTTCCGTGATCTAGTTCTTTTTCATCTGCCATGTTTGCACCTCCTTCGTTGGTGTGTTCATTTGAACGGCCGGTCGTGATGACCTTTTCAAAATCTGTGACGATGGTAACGAATGACTCCTTGTCTTCCGCCCATCCGATGTTCTCCATAGCATCTGTGCAAACCGGGCAGGTTGTCTCAGGCTGGTTAGAACTCTTTGCTATTTTATCGTTCTTGCAGTAGAAAACGTTCTCAATTTCAATGTGAGACATTTCTCCTTCTAGAACGTCAGCGCCATTTACCTTTGTGATAGAAAAGATGTTGGCAAGTTGGTTGGCCGGGTTGTCTACCAGGGATAGTTCGACAAGGTCATAATCCTTGATGATGTTAACCTGCTTGTCACCTCTGATGGCCTTCTCTGTGTTAGTCACCTTTCCACCAATAGAGAATCCTGATAGCGTGCCATCGAGAACCTTCTCCCAGGTGTCCGGGGCTCCTTTAGAGATATATGCTGTTGCTACGATACCCTTGTAGAAGGTATTGGTGTCTGCATCGAAAACCTCTTCCTCGTGGAATTCAACAAGACGACCGGCGGCAATTGGCTGGTGCATCTCTCTAATGTTTCCACGAAAACGCTTAAAAGCATTTGCGGAAGCATCAGCAGAGACAATGTCATTTTGTGTGTCACTGTTGTCTGCAGTAGCAAAACCAGTGACCAAGCGCTTCTCCTGGTCTACTTTCTGGAAGGGCACAGTCAATCGGACGGTGTTTCCATTGGTGTTCCAGTGGGCTTTAGAAATGTTCATGAATTGAAGATAACAGTTTCATAATTATATGTCAAAATTCTAGTCAACTGATCTGACGACTAGGATCTGGTTCATCCTTGTTCATTCTGCTATTAATACTAATATACCCACAATAGATTGCAATAATAAAAGCATTAATCCAAACCGTTCCTTGCAATGAACCAATAAAGAAAAATGTTCCTAGAGCAATCCACCAAAACATTGTTATTTGAAATGATCTAGCAATCCATTTATGAGATCTTTGAGTAATAGAAAAAAACATATATAAACCAAGGCTAATAGTTATTAGGCCCCAAACAAACTCCGGAGCAAGTCCAATCATATATCCATATGTAGGACTTTTGCCTCCTCCTTGAGGTACAAAAGTATCTAGAAGAGGATTGGCGACCCAAATTCCCCAAATAATAGTATAAATTGCAATTAAAATTCCTCCCGAAGGATTTAATGGAATTTTCATGTCGTTAACTAAAGTTTTGCCATATTCTTTAGGTCTGATCACTTCTGAGCCCTTCCTTCTCCTTGGGTATTTCTACCAGTTCCATCGGTATCAGTCGCATTAGAAGATCTATTTTGGTCTCTTAATCTATTTCCACTAGCCTGCGTCTTTTGTTCTGCAGCCTGCTGTGGTTTAAGATCAACGACAGTATCACCGCCGGGAATTGGTCCCTGCCCACGACGAGCACGAATCTCGTTCGGAAGTACGTTCTGCATTCTGGCATTACGCTCATCAATCTTAGACTGAGTGTCTTCGTCAGTAAGAGAAAGTTCATTAAGTTTCAAATAGAATACGTCAGTCATCTCTTTAAAGATTTTACCGAGTTTCTTTTCTAGGATGGCCTGCTCTGGTCGGCATACCTGCTCTTTGAAGGTCTTGTCCAAGTCACGAGCCGCAGCGAGGGACACGCCCTCTGTCATTCCAGCCTTAGTAACCGGCACGCGGTGAGACATAAGAATGTCCAGGTGGTTAGCACGGCGATAAGTGTTAAAGGACGAGTCTTGAATTCCAGCCTCGACCGGGTTCATCTCAAAGGAGACCTTGCGTCCATCCTCTTCGGCCGGTAGCGGGACATAAAGAGAACGGTGGTTCTTTCCCTTAAGGTTAGTCTGGAAGAACTGTAGTAGAGAGTTCTGAGCATTTACACTCAACTGAGCACCCTTGGTCACAATAAGGTAACGAGGCACTGCTTTGTTTTGGAAATAATCTAGATTGTACTGACTAGAGAATTCATTTCCGGCTACCGCGTTCTTAGCAGAAACAATGTCCGGGATGCCATAGTATCCGTGAGTTGGAGAATACTTCTTGAGCATAATGATTTCGTTAGGACGAATATCATCACCAATTGGGTCTTTAGTCTTCTTGTCTCCAAAGTTCCTGAAGAAAATAACGCGGTCGGCAATAATCTGAACGTAACCGTCGCGCTGCTTGCGAATACGCATAGTGGTAGAGGCAACATGACCAATGTAGCCGATGTCTCCTGATGAGGTGCGGCCAATTTCAATGTAACCAGAACCGGTGGCTTCGTAATCACGCCATACCTTAACTAGAGTCTCTACAAAGGTATCTTCTTGATTTGTACCATCGAGCCAATCAAAAAGTCCGTCCTTGATGCGTTGCATCTTTCTACGAATTGCATCTTTTTTAACATCATCAGCAGAATCAAGTTTATCTTGAGCATTCTGGTTGGCAATAAAGTCATAGCCCAGTCCAACAATGTTGAATACTTTAGCGTTGACAGCAGCGTAGTGCGGTGGTGAAATCTCATACAATTTGGCTAGATAGTCTAGGTTGTATGGAGGGAGAACGACATCGAATCTGTCATATCCTGTAACGTTGTCATGAGACTCACTCTTCTTTGAACCCGCGCCGGTTCCGATGTTAAACTTTTGAAAACGACGATCTAGTTTAGTGTAGTTGCCTGATTTATTAACAGACTTATAATCAACATCAGACTTAGCAAACAGGTCCCCATCGTGGGGGTCGGTAGTAATGTTTTCCGTGCCCAAAAGAACCTCAATATCTTTTTTAGGGGGCTCGTACTCTGCTATTTCTACCTCTACCTCTTCACTCATGCGCCCAACCTCTTCTGGTGCTTATATTCATCAATGAGATTACCAAGATCATACTTGTCTGGAACATAGCCATCGGCTTCACGCTCTTTCTGCTGCTCCCATTCCTCGTGAGAGACCGGGCGAGAGCCATCAATGTATTCAGCACCGGGGGTTTCAATGCCGTACTGTCGTGCAGCAGCAATGAGTTGGTCAATCTTACGTTGATCACCCTTCTTTGATGCAATCTGAAGATGTTCGTAGTCGCCGTTAACGACATATTTGCCAGTTTTGGCATCAGTGGCAACATAAACGCCATATCCTAGTTCATCGACCTGTTGAAGTGTTGTCATATCAAAATGTTATCATACTTTTGACAAAAAATCCCAGTTATACACTTAAAGTTGTCCAATCGTATACATCTGCGGTCGCTTCGTGCTCAAAAATTGACACGCCGCTATCAATAATGGCGATCTTATCCTGCATAAAGTACCCGTTATAAAAATCAACAGCCTTCTCTTCGGTAAAGGCATCTGGATATGTTCCTACCTTGCCGATGTAACCGCCCAAAGGTGTAGAACCATTCATCTGTGAGCCCACAGCAAAAACGCCGGTAGAGGCAGCGCTCAACGTTCCTACTACATAGTTCCAACCATCAAGAACATCTAGATAGGCATTAATGTAAAGAGCCGTCATGTTGTGGGCCATGTTGCCGTCCTCATCCAGGTAGATGTGCTGAGTACCATTGTCATAGATATAGCCATTAGCACCCTTCTTGTACCAGATTTCAACAGTCTTATATGAACCACCGGCACTAAAGAGACCCGCACCCTGGCCTCCAACACCCATGACCTGAGGATCGAATCTAACTTCAGACGGTACAATCTCTCCGGTAAGTTGGCGGCTTGGTCCGATAGACACGCCATCACGATAAACAGTGACTCTCAACTTGCTCAGAGTCCCGGCCGTAGTAAATGTCACCATGACGTAAACTACCGTAGCCTCAGTAGCACCTTCGACATAAGGCACGGCGTCACCATTGGTTGCGCTGTACCAGTTTGTACCATCCAGAGAAGTTTTCACTGTGAATGTTCCTGTACCCTGCCAACTAATTCTTGAACCAACAGAATTTGTGGCATCGCTGGTAAAGACGGCGGTTTTGTAAACGCCTCCTGCCTTGGCAGTAAGAATATCTGTACGAGCAATGTCTACTACTGACCCCGGCCAGCCTGGGAACGATGAATCTACATCGTATCTAAAGTCTTCGTCAGACCATGTGAAGTCATCCACTGCGCCATAGATGTTCTTGTTGTATCGACTGATCAAAAAGTGATTTCTGACAATCTCGGCAGGCACCTCATACGGATACACAGACACTTGATCAATAGCGAAGATTTGATTGTCTGCGCCGGTTACGATAGTTGTGTCGTTAAAGTTATAGTAATCATCTACCTGTTGCTCAATAGTGAACTCTTGAGACGCCACTAGTTCTCCTCCAACATAAAGATTGGCACGTTCGCCGGTCACTGTTGCCATGATGTAGTTAATCTCTTTTGGAAGAGGGTAGACAACATTCACTGATGGCGCATGAGCGAACTTAACTGTGAACGTCAGGTTCGTACCATCAAAATACAACCCGTCGCCCTCAGTGTGACCCATAATAATTGTCTTAGTCGTCATTGCCAACGGTAGGAAGAACATTTCCATTGAATAGTTTTTTGTCTTCGCCGTGAATGATCCTAGAGAGTTGAATCCAGTAACTTCTTTAGCACCGGGCGAGCCAGCACACAACGGATGGTAGTTAAGGTTAACTTCGAACACAACCTGACCTGAAGGATATACCGTTCCACCGGGGTAAAGAGTATTGCCGGGGTAAAGAGCGGTGTCGGCCCCTCCACCAGATTCGATAGCAGATGATCCTGGGAATAGGCTAGACGATGGGTAGAGTGTACCTGAAGGATAGAGTGCCTGAGATAGCACACCAAGACTATTTGGACTGTGCTTGTCAATCTGAGCAAAGTAAAAGTTGCTTGCGGCACGATATACTTTTGGAGCAAGGTATTTACCAGGGGCGTAGATATTGATAAGCGTCTTGGCTTTGTTAGTACCCTTCTTCTTTCCTGTTCCGCCCAAGGTATGTAAACCAAGATGGGCTGCACTGCCGCCCTTGGCATTCTTGGGACGAGAGGCAGAGAGCACTCGGATAGCGGGGTGAGTCGTTCCTGAGCCGCTAACAAATTTCTTGCCAGACGACTTGACTCTGATAAGTGGATGGGTCGCTCCTGCGCCCGTGACGATCTTCTTTCCGGCACTTCTAACTCTGACCGGGAAGTGGCAAACTGCCGCTCCACCACGAGGCCGAGCGCTGACACCAAATACTTTGATAGCAATTTTTGCTCGTGAGGTTCCTGGAATCGTAGTATCTGAAGCAGTCCAGTTATCTACAGCCAGACCGGTAACGTTTCCGACACGCATACCCACATAACGGCCGGTGGTTAGTTTATCTACGCTTACATCAAGACCATTTACCGTAGTTCCATTGTATGAAGCAGAAAGAGCAACGTTTCCATCAGCATTGACATATGCGATAAAGTTTAAGGTTGCGCCAGAAAGGCGAGTGACGTTTACGTCAGGAGCAAGGTTTACTGTCCCACCTGAAGGCGTAATTCTGTAGATACCAATAGCACTAGCACCGCCAGAATAGTTGAGTCTTGCTACATAGAAAGATGTTCCGGCAGAATCAGAAAGAGCGACTACGCCAATTGAAGATCCTGTAGATGCAACAATGTCAAAACCAACCTGCTGGGCAGCGGTGGTTAGTGGAGTCGCGTAAAGAGCAATGCTGTATACCGCTGCATTAGAGTTAGCACGGTTACCAGCAATACTGTACGATCCAACTGGAACTGTCCAGTTAGAGCCTAGTGTTGTAGCATCAACGCGGGTGAATGGATCTGAAAGGTTGAGCCCTCCACCAACAAGTGCGGGTCCGATACCAGTTTTTCTACCGTTTTTAACAACACGTACAGGGAAATGGCAAAGAGAAGCGCCATGGGCAGAAGCATTGGTTCCAGCACCACGAACTCTTACTACAGGAATTGTTTTTGCTGCAGCCGATGATTTCTTGAGACCGGCGGCTCTGACTCTTACAGGTACAACAATTTTTGAAGCATTGGTTGTAATCTTCTTGCTTCCGGCTGCGGACTTGACACGTACGACCGGTGAAGACACCATACCTTGAGAAGACATCTTCTTCATTCCGGCACCAGATACTCTAACTGGTACATGAATAATAGAGGCATTCTTACCAATCTTCTTCCCAGATCCATATACACGAATAGGAACGTGGCAAAGAGAGGCTCCGGTGCCACCGGCCCTCGCGCCAGCACCATAAACACGAATCGCCGGGTGGGTATTAGATGATCCAGAAACAACTTTCTTTCCAGAAGAAAGAACTCTAATAGCAGGATGCGTATTGCTTGCTTTAGAGATAGCCTTCTTGCCAGATCCGTAAACACGAACCGGAACATGGATTGTAGATGCACTGAGCGTAAACTTCTTTCCACTACCACGGACGGTGATACCAACACGGCAGATTCCCGAGCCAACTGCTGTCTTCTTTCCAGTAGCCCCGTAGACCCTAATTGCAGGATGTGTATTAGAGGATCTTGACAGCGTCTTCTTTCCAGCACCGTAGACGCGGACGGCCGGGTGAGTATTAGATGAGTTAGTGGCCTTCTTGCTGCTTCCAGACGCGCTATAAACCCTAACTGCAGGATGCGTATTTCCAGAATTGGTGGCGGTCTTCTTACCAACTGCAGAAACAACTCTAACTACCGGGCTGTTGATAGTTGCAGATCCAGAAATAGGTACGACATAGAATGCTGCACCCATGCCCTTACCGTTAGCGGCGGCAGAAGTGGTAATACCAGAGTTCTGTGTAAGTGCTGCTGCCGTCTTCATAATAAGACGCATATATCTAACAGTAGAATTAGTGTATGTTACTACTCCGGTGTATGAGTTAGAACCACCGGTTCCTGAAGAAATTGTAGTCGAGTTGGCCTCAACACCAATATATCCAATAGCAAGATCAAACTGTGTTTGTCCTGCATCGGGGGTAACCTCAGAATAACCAATAGCGTGAGTAGCAGTAGAAGTTCCCTCAGCCGTAGGTTGCTGAATAAATGCAGTAGATAACTGAGGCGTAAATTTGAACCCCGCACCGGGAGAGAATGCTCGTAGCGTACCATAAATAGGATTGGTGGTTGTAGGAATGTTACCCGTACCAATAGTAAAGGTAAGGGTATCTCCTGAAACCAGGGCGGTATTAATAATGGCATACCCGCCCAACTGGGCATAGGTATTACCACGCTGTCCTAGATATGTAACCCAGGTATTACCACGAGGGTCGGTATAGGATGCTACAGACCCACCAGTAGTCCACGTTGATACCCATCGACATGAGACACCCCAGGTAACTAGCGAGCCCTTTGGGACAGCAGCGTTAACTACATAGGAAAGTACGTTTGTAGAAACCGTACCAGTGGCTGATACGGCTCCTAAATCGGTTGCTGCCATAGGCTAAAAACCTACTTATGCAGCGTCGGCGTCGTACCCAGTACCGGAGGCAAGAAGAGTATAAGTACCAGCAGCGGCGTATGCCTCGTTAGTTAGGTCAGCGCCTCCATAGTCAGTACCAGCGGTTGAGGCTGTGTAACCTCTCCATCCACCGACTGTAACACCTGCCGGAACGTTAAAAGTCTTGTCAGCATTTGGCGAAATAAGACCTGCTGAAGCGGCGGTCCAAGTTGTTGCTACGCGGGCGTATGTACCACCAGAAAGTTCAGTACCGGACGCATTAACAAGACCCAAATAGGTCACTGCCGTTGCGATTGCTGTGGCAGCGGCGTTAAGCGCTGCGGTTGTTGCTCCTGCCATTAAGTATAGTCATCTCCTTAGTTGATGTAATAAGTTTATACTAGAACTTGAGGGACAAAAAGTCAAAGTTCTGGTTGACTATAATCTTACCATAGAAACGACAAAAGCCCCGCCGAAGCGAGGCCCTGCCGGTAACTAGCCATTCTAAGGTAAGGAGATGCGAAATTCTCGACACGCCCCGAAGGGAATTGGTCTCCTCGCTCGGCCCATAGGCTTTGCCCTTATATTATACTACGAAACTGGTGCGTTCCACAAGGCAGCCCAGGTCTTCGGTCCAACGACACCGTCAGAAGTTAGACCCTTTTCTGCCTGGAACTTTCTTACAATAGTGTCCGTGCCTGTTCCGAAGTCACCATCTACTGTAATATTCCAGCCTCTATCTCTTAGACGCTGTTGTACTTTAGTAACCGTCGCATTCTTGTCACCCTTCTTTACCGTGCCTGGAAAGGCCGGGGCAGGAGGATTGACCGGAGTGGTCGGATTATCAGGACTTTGATCTAATGCATTGCTAGTAAGAACCCCAGCAACACCATCAGACTTTAGCCCGTGCTTAGTTTGGAAGTCCTTCACGGCGGCAAGCGTCTTCTGACCGAAATCTCCGTCAGCAGTCAAACCATAACCAAACTTATTCAATTTTTGCTGAAGCGCAACTACTGATGCGCCTCGTGATCCTAATCTAAGAGCCGTAGAGGTCTTGACAGGAACGTTTTGTAGAACTACTGGAACCGGCGGGGTAGCAGAGTTAGGAACAATGCTTGCTGAGCCTACAGTAATATTACTAAGATTAGCAAGATAGATGCCTGCAAGATTACGAAGCCAGTCTGAATCAATACCGACCGGATCAGGCTTGCGTCCCTTAGGATCAGCGCATTCACGGTGTGCTGTATATCTGCTAGCGTCTCTTTCCATGTAATGTAGCAAAGATGATACAAGACGAGGATAGACATCACGTTGAGCGTCTGTCCAATCGCCGCCGCCAGTGGACTCAGCCTCAATGCCAATGAACTTATCGTTCAAATTGGTAAAGCCTGCCCAGTCAGAGACACCGGCATGATTGCACTTTCCAGCAGCAAACACATAAATTGTTCCGGAACGTCCTATTCCCAAGTTGGCGAGGGGTCCACGAAGGTCTGCCCGCCCATTGAGTACAATGTTATAAGAAGGGTACTCTCCGATGGCACTACCCCCGGTGTGGTGACCAACAACACCCTGGATTTGATAGAATCCTGCACCACCGACGCCTCGGGATTCCCAGCCAGAGACCTCAACCACTGGATATCCTGTAAGACGTGCTGCATCGGCAAGCCATGTAGCAAATACACTCATACTCTACTATCCCACCCTTCAAAAGAATCGCGCCCAAAAACACCATCTTCAGATATATAGGCAGTCTTTTCTAACTCTGCTGCCAACTCATCATCTGTGAGTCCTACGCCCTCTAGAAATGCTTCGTCCTGTGCTGTATGATCATCAACTGCGGCCGGTTGTTCAACAACTACCGGCGCTTCTTCAACAACGGGGGCTGTGGTCTCAACTACCGCCTTTTTCTTAAATAGATTACTTAACCAACTCATTTTATGCTCCCCAATGGAATGTCTTTACCGCTGCCGACGACTTCACAGGCCCCGGAAGAGCAAGCAAGTTCTTGCATTCCGGTGGTATTGTCTTCAAACTCATACGCTGAGAGAAGCGACCAATCAACTTCTGGCATCTTCGCTAATAGTATCTCATACTCCTCTTTAGTACAATCTTGATATGGAGCCTGACGATACTGACCGCCGTCATACGGAAGAAATGAAATGCCTGAGATTTCATCAATGTGCTCATAAGTCCAGGCCCCCACAGTCATCCATTCATCCTCTTTCACATTGATAGTAACTGACGGCTTGTGCTCACACCAGTGACGTTGATACATCAACCAGAAATTAAGGTGCTGAATGGCACTAAGATCATTTCTTGTAACCGCGCCGGTTGGTGCCTTGATCGGAAATGAAAACACAGTGGTGTCATTTGGAGCCATAAAATCAGGCTCAAAAGGAATACCGACGTCCTTCATCAGATCAGTTAGTGGATCTTTGTTATCCTGACGTACGGTTCTGATGTAATAATCATTGTGCCAAGGATGCATTCCAGATGAAGCATTGACGAGTTGTGACACAGATCCAGAGGGTTTAACACAGGTGATGGAAGCGGCAGGCTTAATGCCAAGTAGTCCCGCAAACTCTTCGTTAGTTGCAACTGCATTTCCTCTAAGTTCTTCAAGAACATCTTCCAGTCCATTCTGTTGACGATCAGCGAAGAACTTGTTTCCAAATTGGCCGGTCATAGATACTCCAAGGAGGGCCTCCTCCTCACAGTTCTTTTGCCAAATCTTACGGAGATACTTGAAACGTGTGAACGATGCCTGGAACGTACCAAGAATGGTAGCCAGTTCAACCTTACGCTTCATGGATTCCGGCGTGTCTGATTCTTTGACGACTACTTCTGTAAGATTACAAAACTGGAAGGGACGCAAAATAATCTCTGAGCAAGGATTAGTTCCATACTCAACCTTTGGATCACGACGACCGGACTTCTTCGCTAATTCCTGTGCAGCGGCACGACTGAAGATGCCTCGTTCCCCAGAATGAGAGTTATAAAGTGCCGACCACTCGTCCATGAATACAGACATTGATGGCTTCTGCTCATAGACGGCAGAGATGTTAGCCAAACGGCGGTGAGGATGTGTCAACCACCATTCACCACTCTTAGCCTTAGCCATTTCACGATCATTAAGGTCAGATAATGCAATCAAGGCAGAGCGACGAACACCACCGACGACGATCACAGATGCGATCTTGCACATTAGGTCTGAGGCCTCCAAAGAAGTCAAACGACGACCAGCAGCGTTTTTGATCATGTCAATAGCAAAAGCGAAGAGGTCAACTAGCGGCTGGGGACCAGACGCTCGTCCTCCAAAAGTCTTGAGACGTGCTCCGGGTCCGCGAACCTTGGACACATCGACGCTAGGAATTTGTCCCTGCCATAGGAGTGCGAGTAATTCTCTCGTAGCCCTGGCCCAGCCTGCTTTCGAATCACCAACATGGATAACCGTGTCAGACTTTTCAAAATGCTCTTCAATGATCGGCAACTGCTGGACATACTTCTGCTCTACAGAATATCCCAGTCCGGTCCCACAAAGAAGAATGTACATGCCTTCATCAAAGGAACGGATGCTGTCTACTGGAATGTAGGAACAGTTATACCCCGGTACTGAATCACGCTTAAGTGCTGGACCGGCCGTCATCATGGCACGCATGGATGGCATAATCTCAGTGTTAAGAATGGCCGTCTTGAGTTCGTCTCTCAATTCGGCCGGTAGTTTGTAATTATTAAATTCTGCTAATTCTGATTCTACAAAATCTATGTAGCGAGATACCGTCTCGTTCCAGGTTTCTCTGCGGTTTTCTGACTCAATCCATCGTGCATATTTGCTGATATGAATAAAGTTTTGATACTGTGTTTCAAGCATAAATGATTGACTCCTCTAAAGTTTGATCCTTCTAGTCTACCATCTCTGGTGTTACTGGACTAAAGGTTTCAAAACGTCTAAATGCCTGATCCGTGAGTCTTTTCCAGTCATATTTAGCAGCAATTTCATCGGCTGCGGCATAGGCGCGGGTGCTCAGAGAGTCAAAGCGTTTCTCTACCGAGAGTAGCATCTCTACGAGATGTTCGGGACTCGGTTCCCAGATATCACCAGGATGAATATCCCACGGTGACTCGATCATTGTAGACGACAGGCGTAACTCAGGAAGAATGTGCTCGGCATATGAGGCCCAGGCTGACGTACAGATGGTCGGCATTCCATTTGCCATGGCTTGCAATGGAATAAATCCAAAGCCCTCGCCATAGGAAGGATAGATCAACACATCATGATCTTGCAACAGTTGAATCATCTGATCCTGAGAATAATGTTCAGTAATAACAGACACATTCTCCCAAACTCGATAGGGGTGTCGGTTATAAGGGCCTAACGCTTGGTTATATCCATCTGCTTTGATTGTTAAATGAACATCTTGTCGTCGTCCTTTAAAAGCAGCAATAAATGCATCCAACGCAACCTGTCCACCCTTGCGAGGGGCCGGTTCTCCAATGTGAAGAAACTTCAACACTTCGCCACGCTCACGTTTTGTCTTGGACTGATTCCAAAACTTCTCAATGCCATGCTCATAGACATAGAAAGGTTTATCAACAAGTTCCTTAAACATGGTCATCCAGTGAGTAGGCACCCAGACCTCATCCACCGCCGCCATTCGCTTGACCCAATTTTCCTTTAACGCCGTACTTTCCCATGGAAAGTATCCAAGTCTATAATTAAAAGGTTGTGACCATTTCCAGTTATGAGGATGGGCAAACGACAACTCTAAAGACGCAGAAGAGTCTCGATAAGGCACGTACCATCCTAATGATTGCAGGGAATTGACTATATTATAGCCTGCTTCACCAAACCCAGTGCCCCGACGGGCAGTATCTTGATCCATTGAAAAAGAAATCGTCTTCATTTTATCCTTAATTAGGCGTGTTCCACGCGAACGAATAAACCAACAACATTCGCTTCGCTCATGTTGTTCAAATACTTTTTTAAAGTAGCAATAGATGTACGACGAACGAAGTGAGTCGTTATCTTTTATTATTCTTAATAGAGGCGCTTTCGCTTCTTTCTAGACATAACAAAGGGGGATGAAGAAAAGTCTTTTAGACTTTTCCCTGCAACTTGTATCCTCTACTATGCCGGAATATCAATCGGTCCATCGTTATTAGTAGATTCTGTCAGGTTTTACTCTGACGGGTACTCTTCCCTTACTTCATACCCCAATATACAGCAGATGGATATAGAGATAACGAATCTCAACCACCGGCCTTCCGCCTAGAGCGTGCTCAGGCTTCTGTTACAGTGTGTTTTTGGGGCAAAGAAAAAGCCCCTAACACGGGGCACATGTTAGAGGCTTTTTCAGACGTAAAATCTGTGGAAGAATCTAGACACCGTGCCCCGATGTCGTTCTTAGTAACTACCTTAGCATCTGACAAATAACCTGTCAAATGCTAAAATTTTGTCATGACTGATTTGCATATGATTCAAGATGCTCCCTATACAGCAACACTTGAAGCCTTGAATGATGATAATACCATAACCACCTACCCCGGCGGTTCTGCACGCATGATGTTTAGAGTCTCAAAAACTGCCACCGCCGTTCTTGTGGATGTCAGTACCTATCTGACTAAAACCTCTAACCTTATCACAATGTCAATTCCTGCGTCGGTAACAGTTAAGCTACCTAAAGAATGTTACTACGATCTTTGGGTCGGTGATACTCGTTTGATGTCTGGCCGGGTTCTGACTGATCCCTCAGTGACACGAAGAAGTTATTAATGAAAATTAGAGTCACTGAAACCTCGATTCCGACAGAAGCCTCAGT
>JAOYMO020367940.1:0-26229 GCA_025802455.2 Iodosphaeria phyllophila | reverse complement strand
AGGGGCAAGGTACCGGTAGCCACCCGCAATATTTTGGTGACACATTTAGCAGTCTTCACGAGAACAGGAAAATCCCCTTATGCCCCACTGATCATCCACGTGGTTTTGAAACACTCCGACTGGCCCTGCATGCGGGACGCCCCGCCATCATGACAGCAAAATAAAAAGAAAGATGAGGACAGTATATTATCCGCAGATCTCGGCGGAGTGCAAATGCGCCGTTCCGACTTCCCGATTCCCATCACGCCGTCCTTCTCCCGTAGCGTCTGAATGTGTTTGATAGGAACCCGGGATTGGCGATAAATTGGAAATCGCGGAATTCATTTGAATGAGGTTTCCAGGTACCTCCTATGGAACGATCTGATACTGTACCGGTATGAACTGATGCACACTATCACGGTAGAGCATCGGTAAGTAAGATATCGGTACCGTGGCCGCGGGATATGAAAAGGCCCCCAAACCCCTTGCGAGTACATAGTAGTAAACGACTCGTGGTTCTCATGCTCAATCGTTGGCACGAATTGCAATAGTAATTTTGCAACGTTCAATAAACCACAGAATAGATATCCAAATTCGGGCGACTTTTTTTTTTTAGTCACGTTTGCTACTTCTGTCGTGGTGACGCGCGCAATTCTTCCGTCGCACAAGATGTCTCTCTTTCGCAAACATGTATGGTATGTGACGTGAATGCCAAGCCAACAGTTGGTACAGCGTTTGTAGTCTACTACGGTACTCAGAACAACTTTTACAACCCTTAGCAGCTCGTAGCCGGCAGTACAGTTGGGTTCGTGTCAAGGTTGACTCCAGTAAACAGGACAGCTTCGAGCCCTCCCCGTATCATGCTCCTTCCTGCGCTCTATTGGTCCTGACGAAGCATCGGAGCGGGGCCGGTTGAACTAAGCCTCTCCGCCGGTGATGGAGGCGTCGGAGGCGGACGCCTTCCGGCCGACACCCGCTCCCTCCTCGGATGCTTATTCAAAGATTTGCAGGCAACTTATTCGAGGAATCTGAGTTTGGAAATCTGATGCCACAGTTCAAACCTTTTCGGCGGTTCCACGGCCTCTCGGACAGATGAAACGACGTGGCCATACGCCAGCTTGAGAGCATGAACCTCACACCAACTCGTTACCCAACCCGTCACACCGTACAACGTACAACGTAGTCATATGATTCTCGACGCTCTGTTGGAGGAGAAGAGTCCGTGTTACGCTTTGGATCCTAGACATGCATAAATGGTCTTCCAGATGCTCAAATAAGAAATTAGCGGGCGGTATTATAAACATGCCGATGTGGCTAAAGTCTCGGGCAAGTCTCGGACAAGGAGAACCTGTCGTTGGAGCTAAAAGAGGTCAGCATTCAGAAAAGAGAGGGCACCCAGACTCCCTCTACTTTGCGAACGTCTGTTCCGTAATACACCTTTACACCTTTCAAATCAGCGTGTCTCGGAGGTCAGTCAGCTTTCAACTTCGATATAGATATGCAGCGGGAAGCAATGGTATATACAATATGTCTCAGAATATCTATGTCTATTTGTATTTGGCATGTCTAGTTTTCCCGCTCTTCTAGCTCCGCAAAAGTTGGAAATTCGACTTGATGAACCTTTGGAGGACGAGAATGGGAAAGGTGCTTAAAGGTGTGTCTTCGGAGCAAACTTTTGGAGAGATGGAGATAGGACAGAACTTGATTAGTCAGCCTATCAACGTTTTTGAAGCTTAGTCTCTGTAACACGAGAATTCCACTTCAAAATTACTGGTCAATTTACTTGGATCGACACACCTCGAAGTAAATCCATCTCTCCTAGGAAGTAGTGTAACTTCTGGGTTACCCTGCTTCGTACAACTCATTCATGTTAAAGCGCCTCATCAGCTCACTGCAAAGGCTAATAGCTGCCCGTTAGGTACCGCAAGTCCAAATCCCATCGTATTGGATACCACTGCGGGTTGAGATTTGTCTCTGTTGAGCAGACTAGGTATTTTGAAAAAGTGAGTTGTGAGGTAAGTACTGCTTACAGCTGGCTAGGTACGCGATCGAACAGCTCGGGTAATTCCATAAAGTAGGGGAACGGATGAAGCTTTGGTGCCCTGCTCTGTACAGTACCATAGTTGAAATCGCGTTGTCTGCTCTGATTCACCTGAAAGCTTTTAGCAGCAAGCCGCCTGCTCGAAGTCAAGGACTTCGTACCTTCACGGCACCTTTTCGGGCTTGATTCACTTGTAGTCTCGCCAATTCTCACGCTTTTATCTATTGATTTACTTACTTGCCACTATCACCTGGAGCGCGGCCGGACTTCGATACACGCAAACTATGGTGTGTTGGAGTCTAGTCGCGCTGCGCAAAATTTCAGTGCGGTTCTTTCGGTGGAGCGCGGTCAGCCCGCAGTCAAGGGGATAAGGACAACACACAATGGTAGCTTGCAGTTGAGGCTCTGACGCGGCAAAAACTATATATAGTTCGTTGTAAGAGTTCAAACCAGTCATAATAGGCGCTAATACACGGTTTGTTTTGGATAGTGTATTTCATGCTGCTCCAAGCTGTGGGCTAATGGTTCGAGTTTGGTCTATGTTATGCATTTCTACTCCGCAACAGGCCAAGTTACAGAATGCGTCACTTCGAGTCCCGTCGAGCATAGTTTACTGGCTATTCATTCGCTATGAGCAGCTTGTTGCAAGCCGTAGCTTTGGTACGTCGCAATGAGTCTATCTCCTCGGATGCCACACAACGGCGCTCATATGAAACCTGCAGTATTCTTTGCGTGAGCGCCTTTGCTGTGCATTCAAGGGGAAAGCTCAAGCTGGCCTACCTGCATGTCGATGCCTGTAGACGATGAACGCATGAATGGAATTCCGCATGCAATCTTCCAAAGCACATGAAGGTCTAGCTAGCTGATGGCGAGATACGGTTCTGGTTCTGTAACATGGGTGTATGCGATGTCTAGCATACGGGAAAGTCCAAGCACTTGATGATCCATCAAGATCTCAGCGGCCCCACAACGCCGAATAGCCTGAGAATTGTGAGGTGTCTGAGATAACCAGAGCAGCTAGCCTAGTATCCCTAGAACTGATGGGTGATATGTCATCAACCCTAGCAGATCTACATCCCCGGTTAAAGAGGTTACGAAGAGGCGTGGCTGAGCCACTAGGATTCCTCTCCTTGTCGATTTGATTGTGAGTTCAAACTAGCTTAAGCAAGATTTCGAAGAAGGCGATGAATATGGCTGTTCCTGCCGTATTGTACGGTATGAGACTGGTTTGAGATCGTTAGAGCTTAGTAGTACACGATAACGGCGAGTAGGCTGTTGATGTAAAGACGCAGGTGACCACACAGATTGTCTAACCGACAATGTAATTCCCGAAACATAGGATGAAGCTTAAAAAAACACAAGGGTCTACTCCGCTTGCTGCTGTGCTAAAGTCGAATCGGAACACCGGTTCTTCATTTCTAGGGGGGGAATTCTCTCGTGGGGGCCGGTTTTGCTGCCTTCGCCTTAATCCGTTGACGCAGAGCATTGGCATGAAATGTTCATATTTTCATAGTAGTGTTCTATCAAGCCCTAATCTCGCTCGGCCTGGCAATTTTAAGTCATGGTATCTTCCTCGCGACATTGACAAATTGGGGATGGCGGATGATGGTTAAGATGTATCCTTTGTCACGCCCGAGGTACAGATACGCAACAATGTAGCACATAATTTTTTGCATTCTATTACCGATACTGACGCCCTTCTAGACTTGACTTTGGGCCTATTCGTGCCGATAGAGGGCAGCATGTTATATGGAAGACAGGGGATATAGTAGCTGGGTAGTATCCTAGCCCATTGAGTTTTCAACCACTTGTACCGATATGTTTTTGATGTTACTTAACTCCGAAACTAAAGTTTTCACAGCCATACTCCTTCATGTCAGATCGTTAAGATACCGCAGTCCACTGCAGATTACCCACCGAGCCATCTAGATTCTCGAGGATCATTCCCATCTCTGAATGCCCGGTATTCTGGTCGTTTCTGGGGTGCCTACACAGTAGCTACAAATGTAGCAATGCTTACAATGCCCCGTGATAGGCAATCCATGTCCGCCTTCCAAGCCGATCCCCCCATCTTCCCCAAAGGCTGGATCGGATCAATGTTGGGGATAACAGTAGGCTGGGCCGTGCCGCTGCGAGAGGATTGGTAAAGCTTGCCTTGACACTGATGTCTTCGCCAAGAGGCCCATGCCGAGATGGTTTGTGCACCATGCATTGGGGCCTGAGCACCAGATAGACCTGCCCGATTCACAGTAGTAGGAACTGGTCAGAAATCTTGCCAGGTAATTGCTAGGTACATGGATTTCTCTCCCCTGCGTTTTACCAGTACAAGAAAAGAAGATCTTCATACTGCTTCGCTGGGTTATCAGCCTGGAGTAAACCAGTGTGAGCCTTACAATCAGGCTCAGATCATCCTGGGGCTCAGGATGAGCATGCGGTTCGGGTGGGCTTGCTACTGGTAATTAATTACACTGAAACCGGTTAAGTTTGATCAACCACGGTGCACAGAAGATACTTGCAAGGCGTTGCTCCGAAAGTCTGCATATATAGTAACTTACACTGAAGGCACTCTTCAGTCGAAGTGTTCAACAGAGGATGGCTATATGGCACCCAGTAATTTCAAAGACACTAGTTCAACAAGCAAAAGACTCTGAGCAAGCGCATTTCGGAGTAGATTCTCCGTAATCTGCAGCGAAATGCAAGAGAGAGCCGGAGTGAAGCTGAGACCAATTGCTCTGTATTCCCTCGCACTAGTTGAGATATAATCGCTCTGGTTGTAAAGGTGCTTTAGGTGCTCAGCGGTATGCAGACTTTCGGAGATACGAGGGTGGATAGCGTTGGAATAAAATGGCTTCTAATTTGTCTTCGTGGCAAGGGGGCAATCGGATTGGTTGGATGAGGTTACAATAGGCATCAAATCAAATCCGCATCTCTAGAAACAAATAAAATCTGGTGTTTTTCTGGCCAAATCGGTCTTGCTCAGGTTGGGGAGATATTTCACACATCCGGTACCAGGCACCTTCCAGGCTATTGGCTCTGCATCATGAGAACCCCAAGCAAGGTAAATCTAAAGCCAAGATTTGCTTTGTTTGGCTTGATGCCAGTGTTGAAGAGCTTGGTCAGAGGAATGACAGGCTTAACAGTGGGCATGGGCCCTGAGCAGGAATGCTCGAGAACACGGTTGGATCGTAGAAACGAAAATGTGGCTGTCTTTGTTTGGGTCTTGACACCCTTCGGGCCAGGCTTGGTAATGGGGAGAGTGCGTGGGCTATTTCAACATTGGGAGGGAGTGCAGAGAGGGGTGGAGTGGGCATTTTCGTTAGTTTCGGGGCTAGATGGGCAATCAGAAACTCTCTCGACCATGTAGTCACCAAAAAAAGAATGACAACAATAACGGAGCATCTGGTGTTACTGTGCAGAGATCGAGAATTGGCTACGGTGATCAGAGCCCGCTTACGTGGGGCCCTGCTCAAAAAAAAACATTCTGCCTGCCTGCTACTTATTGAAGATTTGCGGGATCCAGTCCCAAAGTTTGTGCTTTTTTTTGTCGCGCCCAAAACTAGTCTTGATGAGACTAATTTTTAGTAACGAAAAAATCTATGCTGGTTTATAATAATGCTGAATGTTCGTTTCTGAAAACGAATCCCGAAAAGCAGACAAGCAAGTTTGACTCATCTCGCTTGAGACTCCAGAGTCTAAAGCAAGATTTGAGGTCGTACAGACGACAGCACGTGATCTGGCAGCCTATCATACCTCGAAGGTAATATTGTGTGTCTTGGATAGCTAAGTAAAAATAAAACGTTACGCCTGTATCACCCACTCGGGACTCCGTTCTCGCAGAATAGAGTCTTATTAAGTAGATGGAATCAACCTTAGCTAGTTAGTTACTATCGTGGCCCTTCGGGCCCAAATCTGCAATGATAACCAACTGTCCATCTTTGCTAGCGTACATTACGTAAGCCTTCGGATTAGGTAATCCAGGAAGCACAAAATCATGTGTACGGTGTGATAAAACTCAAAAAAGTCGAGTACGGTGCGAATACAGTACGGACATGGCACTGCTAACAGCAGAAAAGTTCAAAGTTCACCTCTACCTTGCCGTCTTGAAGACGAGCGCTGCGTCGATAACCACTGGAATATCCCTCGAATCGGCATCATCTTTGCCGCCTTGAAATCAATCTCTATTGCTACCGAAACAAACTATCTATCTACATTTTATAAATTACCTCTCCAAGCTTTAGACTGTTTCCGCGACCATGTTTGCTGTTCCAGGCTGGTCCGTATCGGCGGCCAATCTGAAGCCTGAGACAGCCGCGAATGGAGCCTCCACTCAAGCTGATCACGGAGGTGAAGACTCACAGGAGAAGCCTGCAAGTGCGAAGAACCCGGTCAAGAAAAGAAAGAGAGCGGGTGGTGGCGGAGAACCCGTTACTGGGGTTAATTTGTCTAATTTGTGGGAGTCGGTCATTGAGGGCAAGCCAAGCAAAAAAACCAAGAGAACCGAGAAGGGTCGGAATAGCAAGTCTCATGGGGAGGAAAAGAGAGGATTGGATACTGCTGGTAATGAAGCTCGAAGCAAAGGTGACGGGGGGCAAGCCGGTAACATCGACGGAGCGGCGGGGAGATCCGGGCAGAATGAAAACAGAACCGATAAAAAGAGCGAAAAGAAGAAAAAGAAGGATAAAAACAAGAAAAGTGACAATGATAAGGGCAAGAAGGACAGGAAGGGAGAGAAGTGCGAGAAGGACCATGACGACAACGCGACTGAGGGGCCTAGTCAGGACACCAAAAATGAAAAACCGGCAGGACCTACAGAACCTGCGGCTACGTCTAGTTCAGCTCCTACGACAAAATCAAACCTTACACCGCTTCAGACTGCGATGAGAGAAAAGCTCGTCTCGGCGCGATTCCGTCATCTAAACGAAACACTGTACACACGGCCATCCACCGAGGCCTTTCAGCTATTTCAAGACTCGCCCGAGATGTTTCAGGAATATCACGAAGGTTTCCGTCGCCAAGTCAACGTATGGCCCGAGAACCCTGTCGACGGCTACATCAGGGACATCAAGCAGCGCAGCGTAGTGCGCTCATCTTCATCTTCATCGTCATTCTCATCGTCATTCTCATCAGCCGCAGATAAAAGGACATCGCATGCCAGCCAAGGTGGGATCTCACCTCTGTTGCGGACAAATGGGATCTGTACTATCGCCGATCTGGGCTGCGGCGACGCCAAACTAGCTACAGAGCTACAGCCCTTCAAGAAGAAGCTTCGCCTCGAGGTTCTCAGCTACGATCTACAAAGTCCTAGCCCCTTCGTGACTCGCGCCGATATCGCCAATTTACCGCTTGGCGACAACAGCGTCAATACGGTAATCTTCTGCTTGGCGTTGATGGGCACCAACTGGCTCGACTTCATCGAAGAGGCTTACCGCGTGCTTCACTGGAAAGGCGAGCTGTGGATCGCTGAGATCCAGAGCCGGTTTGCCGCACCGACGAAACAGGGCAGCGGTGGAAAGAGAGGGGCACCTGTGGCCCATAGCGTGGGGAACATGAGGAAGCAGAAGGGCACGAAAGCGAAGAAAGTGAAGTCAAAGGGCGACGCCCATGACGACAATGAGAGTGATGGTGAAGATAGTAGAAAGATGGATGCTCAGAGCGCTGCTATCGAAATCGACGGTGCCGAGGACAGGCGCAACGAGACGGATGTGTCGGCCTTTGTGGAGGCCTTGCAGCGTCGCGGGTTTGTGCTCCAGCAACTGCCTTCAAAAGAGCACGATGCGGAGAGTCGAGATCAGAACCAGAACATGGCTGAAAACGTCGCCATCGATCTAAGCAACAAGATGTTCGCCAAGATGCGCTTTCTCAAGGCGGCACCGGCGACCGTGGGGAAGATGGCCGGGGTGTGGGAGAGAGCGAACCAGGCGGGGCGGGGGCAAAGAAAAAAGAACGGGAAGGAGAATGTGAAGGCAAAGACGAAGTTTGTCGACGTTGATTCACCCGGTGGGGCAGATGGGACTGAGAGCAAGATCTTGAAGCCTTGCGTGTATAAGCAACGATAGAGGATAGAGGGGAAGATTAGTTCAGACGACCTCGTTCTTGAGAATGTAGGTGCTATCATTTGGATCAATGAAGTGGGGCATACAATCTGAAGCACCACGTAGAGCGTCAAGTAAGCGAAGTGAAGCATATTGGTTGGTTTCCCAATTGGGGGCAACCCTGGTTGGGTTCGTATTGTAGGCATGATTACTGTAGGTACATGGCAGGAAAGCCTAAAATACGTGCAGCCTTACCATTTTGTTCCCATTATCCATCGTCCTTTACCACCTATCGCATTCCTTGGTTTATTGCGTGCCTCTTCTGATTGAGTTTGCCTAGACCCACCCACGCAGAGTTTGGTCCTCCGCGTTTCCCAACTATTCATACCTATCCGCGACTGCCACGATACATTACCTCCCGTTTTCGTGGGAGTTCAACCAGCATGAGCAAGTACCAAGGGCAGTACTTGAAAGCTATACGGACTTCTGAACACGAAATTATGTATCGCTAAAGGTCAATATGTGAAAATGCGGACAGAACAGCCTTGCCCGAATCCTATTACTTCTCTTGCTGACCTAGAGAGGTGCCTGCATCGCTAGTTCATGAGGTCTTCTAGTAACCTTGAAACAACAACCCCGCCGCAATCTCTATATTCCCGTTGGCAGCTTCAAGTGCGTGTAATGCCGTGGCTCTATCGACGCCAAGCCCGATCAGGCCTTGTACATCGGCCTCGGGAAATATTGACGGGCGGCTTTGTTGTTGTTGCTGTGTTGGCTGTGGTTGTCTTGGTGGTGGTGGTGGTGACGAATATTGTTGTTGTTGAGGCTGTGGTGGTGGAATGGATGGTGTTACGGCAGCAGGAGCGGGAGCAGGATTAGGAGTAGGAACGGGATGGGCCTGGTTGGGGGGTGGCATGGATGGTCCAGGGGTAGCTTCGGCTGGGGCTGTCACGGCTCCTGAACGCGTACCGATAGTGGTGCCGCCTGGCCCCGCAATGGTAGGCTCGCTGTTAAGAGCCTCGTCTGTTTCTCTAGGTATATCGGACTCGCCTAAAAATTCTGACTCCTCGCCTTGAATAACGAGTTTATTCCGCGTCAGATCGATGATTGCCTGGTGACCCTTGAGAATGTCAAGACCTAGCAGCAGATCGACTGACTTGCCTTCCATGACGGTGAAGGCAGCTGACAAGTATTTCGTGCCAATTTGCAGCATAGTGTAGTGAACTCTCCCCAAAATATTGGCCGTGCCCACTCCGCGGGCTATCCCGGCATAGCGGGTGTCGATGAGATGCATTATATTGCATCGCTCCGCGCACGAGGGTGACATAACCGTGGCCTGGGCACCCGAGTCTACCAGAGCTTTGACAGAGACTCCGTTGACCTTCACATCCAGATACAGCATGTGAACGCGACCGAAAGCTGTCAAGCGAGTCTCAAATTAGTTGCGAGAGCGATGAGTAGAAAACGTCACGGTACAGTCTTAGGTCAGAAACTTAAAAAAGATAATGAAAACTCACATTCGGGGTTGTACTCTAAAGCGTTCTGTATGTTCTCCATGACACCTTGCTGACGAATAATCTCCTCAATACGTGCCTGGGCTTCCGGATTGAACTCATCATTATTCAGAGCCTCTATGGCGCGTATCCGACGACGACGCTCTACTTCCTCATGATTTGCACTAGAGTTGAATAGTTGGGCCCATCGCTGCGGGTCTTCAAGGGCAGCGGCCATCTGTGGTCTTGTTCGCTCCAGCTCGGCTCGAGTCACTGGATTACCTAGCACTTGGAGTCTGACGAGTTCGGGGTCAGCCGCCGGAGCTGGAGCTTGAGCTGAGTTCCGTTGAGCGCCGGCAGGCTGAGGCCGTGATGCAAGGCTCGTACTGCCGCGCATGTCACGAACGTGTAGCGCCAACATATCGCCGTCTGAGATGTTCAGGTCCTTGAGTGTGCGCGAGTTCTCTTCAATCAAATTGCCATTATGGTAAATGTGCTGTGCTGGCGCAGGGATACCCTCCGACTCTATCCGACTTCGTAGCTCGCCGAGGGTCATTTCGGGACGAACATCGTTTAGATTGATCAATCGCAGTTCCGTGTCCGGGTCCCCCGCGTCAGGGTTGTTCACATTCAACGTTATTTGCCTACACGGTTGGTCAGTATACACAAGGCGGAAATAGAAAACAGGAGTGCAAGATAGCATCGATGCCAGCAGTTACTTACATGGTAGCGTACTTAAGAACAGTCAATTCAGTTTTGACGGATATCAATGTTCATCCAAGAGAGACCGTACGATTGACCATCAATATCTCAACCTCCTAGCCTAGGGCTAACTAGGTATTATGAAATAAGGTATCGGTGCTCCTGCAAGCGTCAATCAAGCTTTACACCTGACAGGTCGGATATCTCGGTAATGTAGAAAACCAAAATCTTTGAAGTCTTTTCGCGAGGTTGTGATGATACTGGACCCGACCTGGCTGGGCATTCAGCCTCAAGGCAAGAGCAGTCAATGTACCGGCAGGACAGGACGCGGCCAGCGTCACGGCCTCATGAGCGCCCCTCGGCACGGTAGCTTCTACGGATTGGTCTAAACTCGATGACCCTGGGCTTTTGAACCTTCCGGATCCAACCCGCAACACCAGACAGTCCCCGTCCTGTTGAGCTGATGTATAGCGTAATGGCGATTTGTCCAAGCGAAGAGAACTCCGCCTCCTTATCGTCTGCTGTGGTTTCCCAATGTGGTAAGGAACTATCGAAGGTGAGCCTTTTGGAGGGGTAGACACTGTCTCAGTCCTAAGGGCCCAAGCTCCCATCTCAATCAACCCTGCACATACCTCCGTCTCTCCAAATGTATGTCCGCAGTCGTCTCGTGTAGAACCGGCGTAAATCCAACCTTAGATCAGTTTTGTAAAGGCATGACCCCACCACACCAACACGTCCAATCCGATGACAGGAAAGCAAATCTACGTTTTCAATCAAAACGAGCTGAACTCGCGTTTTAATTATTTGATTGAAACCCATGGTGATTTTGTTGATGTTTTTGAAAGTAGTATCACAGGGGGTGGTTTGCACAACGGCGGACATGCATTTAGACAGGCGGAGGTGACGGTCAAATGATGGACTCACTGTTTGTAAACTCGGTGTCGCCCTGCCTCCGGGGTACCGGTACGAGGTCCTCCCAGTAAGCGGCCCTAAGCGGTTTCGCAGTCTCCCAAGCAGGTTCGAAAAAAAACATATACTTCTCTGATCGGCTGGCTGGAGAAGTGCCTATTTTACTTCCGAACCTGCCTGCCTAGAAGTTCTGTGGTCTTCCAAAGCCTCACGATACATCCCATAAATTGCGAGGGAACCATTCCCCTTCCCCCAATTCGGGGACTATACATGACTGACATCGGCCTGTGGGTCTTGTCAACGAAATTGGCGTGCAGAAGCTGTAAATAACCAATGGAATTCGTTCTGCAAAGTCTCATACGTCACCTTGTCACTAGATTTGTGACTTGTGATGAGCTTTAGTCATGCTGATGTGACATGATGAAAGAATACAATCTACGAATAATGCCACGCAGCCCGGCACTCTGGATTAAAGCAAATTGAACTCTATTTTCCATCAATATCATTATGACACGCGGGTAACATGAATGGTGTGAGGGCCCCACAAGCAGATAGGCAGAGCGTTAATTGAGCTGAGCGCACTCCTGATCGTAGTTGTACTCCGTACATATGGTCAGAGTGACCATGATTCTGTCTGGACAAATCAAATTAGTTTACTGTCGCTACCTCCGTTTTCCGAAAAGAAATGGACAGGCATGGAAAGCACCATTGTAGATACAGGTCTAGTTACTGATGTAACTGCATCTGACCGTCACAGAGATACGAGAGCTAGCTACGAAATACAGATACACGCTTTGGTGGGCACACCAAAGCGTGCCCCTCCATCAAGAGGAAGGAATCATCATCACGAGTTATCGTATTGTTTTTGTTTTCATTTCGTTTTACGTCTGTCACATCTTTACAGATAAAGACCATCAAACAACCATTGAAGCGGGGAGAAATAAGATGGAGGGAAGCCACCGAATGTTGCTCTGCCTCCTACCGGACCGTATATACTGGACTGACTGCAGTTCCCTCGCAATTTATGGGATAGCAACTCTACCGTGAGAGTCTCAATCATGAGTCGTCTAGACCGATTCCTGACTGAAAGAATCATTCCAATTGGGTCGAGCCGCGTTCTGCCTTTCATCAAGCACCAACCCCGCAGCTTCAATACCTGTGTATAACTATCGTGGAGTAGACCGAGGCAAGGAGGACAAGAACATCTTCAGAGGAATCTACTGGGAATGGTTATGCTCAGCACATTAACACATCAGCTAGACACATCTTTTATACTGATCAAATCAATTTACACGCACGTAACTACCCATTATTCAGCGTTGAAAGGGCGTGATCACCAAGTCAAATTAGTTTGGTATCATCTTAGTTTACAGTTAACCCTACATACACCGGTCCGTCACATACCGGTGATCTAGGTTTGACGGTATCGACTCACAGTATACAACAAATCTTTGTACGGTGAAACCTCCAAGTAACGATCCCCCTTATCCCCTATCCTGCGGATGGACTTCAGTGCATTCAAATTTGTATGCCCCAAAGTCCACTGGCAATTTGGAAGTTATTGATGGAGATGTTTGCTTAAAGTCTTTCCCATATTTACCAGCCGTGGAGCTCATGGTCTACCAATGCAATTATTTTGTCAAAATTAGAGACAATAACTGTCATAGCAGAGATGCTAACAGCTGTCAATTCCATCCAGGTCTGAAGTGTTGGGAACGGAATTCGATTCCGCGAGGTGGCATTGAGCCTTATGCTTTTTGGGCGCGTCTTGTATTGAGCAGATCTGCATGTTCACCATATTGACCTGTCCAATGGATTTAACGCTATCTAGTAGGCAGTTGAACCAGCAGGTGAAATGTTGAGAGCCGCAACAAGCCACGACAATCTCGATTCAGCCATGATCGGACTGAATGTCCTATAATGGAATACGGACAAGATTGCATGGTAGACTATGGCAGCATGCATTAAAGAGAAGTATCAGCCACAGTCCACCGCGATGTTCATGGGGGGCATGAGGATGGCTTGCCACGTGTGAGAATAATCCTGTTGGCGGGAAAACCATAATAAAGGCGAGCTTACACTGGTCTACCTGGTGAAAAAAGCCTAGTCTCAAGCTTGAGGATAGGAGCTCACCTTTGATGTCAAAGCGCTGGACTTTTTCGAGCCACCTTGTTGGCCAGCGACTGGGCTGAAAGGAGTGCAGTTGCTGAAGTCAGCAGGATTCGATGTTCGTGCCAAGAACCCCCTCATGCCGCCAAAACTGGGTGGTGTAAGACAGTATAGCATACGAATCTGACTTAACAAATCCCATTGGCACTGAAAAGTTTTTCAGAGTCAAGCTGGGCTTCTATGACAATACAACTCGCTAAATTGATATCCACAGACCATCTTACGCCCTTAAATCTAGCTGCAATCGCTCAGCATGATGCCATGTATAAACGGGACAATCAGAAGCAAGCTAGGAATCGACTCGGTTCCTCGTTTTTCACCGCCTCCCCTCACTTCCTATGAGATATGTTTAATCCCTTAGCTTCTCCTATCGAGAAATATATTACGTCAATCAGCTGATGAGATATGTAAAGTAGTCTGACCTCCTCTGAGCGGCGCTAGTAATGCGAGAGCTCTCAGTCTTACCCTAACCCTGTCATTGACCCTATCGCTACTATGTATCTTTGACACTAAGCCTGCCCTAAGGTCCCTAATCAGCCATAGATCCTTAATGCCCTGCACAGTACCTGTAAACAGGCTGAAGGATATGCCTACATATCTATTCATTTCTATGCCAAGTTCGTCTTTGTATCGAACATGCCGATCGTGTGCATTATGCAAGGCGGCCGGCTGTGTTTGATATCGCTAACGGTATTACACTTTCTGATTTACCGCCTCAGAGCCGCTATCGTCGATGACGCACCAGTTCATTGCAATGAACACGATTCCGATAGCTACAAGTGTAAGATGGTGTCGTGCGGCCCGTACCGACGAGACTAACCCTCGGATCACGAATGCAAGTTAGATCACATTACGTTAAGCAACTGCGGTCATCTCCCTTGAAGCGCCTATGCTGCTAGAACGGTCTCGGCCACCGGCATTCATCCCGCTACCTGACCCATCTTCTATCTTTGATCACCGGAGAAATTTTAGCACAAACTTAAGACCCTTTGCGGTACCGGTACCGACAATGCCATCAATCGAGAAATTATACTCCTCGTATTAGATACTGGACTAGGATGTGTGTGAGTGACAAAATCATTGCCTTGGGTGCTGGTTTGGATATCCAGTACGCGCATCTTAATGACATCCTTTCCCTTGCAGCCGGTAGCTCATACCAGAGATCCGTTCGTCACTGGTTGGCGTGCAGGTGGATGCTAAGGTTGAAAGACAAGGGTGAAGCCTTTTTCTTGTTTCAGTCTTGACTTCTTTCGTAGTTGACAGACTCAACTTGGCATCCTGTCTGCCGTACTCATTTCTGCGTCCAATATTACATAACTAAAAAGGGAAACCTTTCGATTACGAGGAGACCGGTCATTCCTTCTTCGGACATTCCGTGGCCCAAACACGAGGCTCTAGCCCTGAATCAAGCCCTGACCCTGACCCTGACCCTGGTCCTGATCCCAACCCTACCACAACACAGCTAACCCTGATTATTAATAATTAAAGCTTATATAGCTTAGCGTCACATGAAGCGATGGGACGTTATAGTTGGTGGGTTCGTGATCTGATTCGTGGTGGTGAAAGTAAGTCTGCACCATGTCTAGCTAGCTATCTAGATTACTGTCCTGTGTAAGAATTGTGTGCACACGGATCACCTGCCGTGCAATACTAATCCAAGTGATTCCAACCGTCAAGAGGAGGTGGAGGACTTTCTCAACGCCCTCCATACACAGAAGAGGTGAATCTTTATGGATGAAAAGAGATATCGGGATAAGAATTGATCGCTGCCAACCAAAATCTAGATCTGAAATAAGAGCCCTATGACTAGAAACTGGAAATAACTCCGAGTTTTAATGACCTTGGTTCCAATGCATAACTCGGAGTTAACCGTATGGAGGTCGCGTCGGTGAAGTAAGCGCCCCCCTCCCCCTAGTCCGCGTTGTCTAACGGAGACGCTATGGGTTGTACGGGAAGCGAGACGCAAGCATGTGGAAAAGCAAGCTGGAGCGGTTGGGTTTGGGTGTCTGGAAACTTTTCGGCTGTAGTCATCATTGTTGATTGAGGCTGTCTAAAGCGAGGGTGGCGTGCCGGTATGAGGTGACCGAGGTCCCCAGGAGTAGCCTGGACTAGTCTAGTTGCCAGACAAGAAAGGTCTTCTTTGCGGGCAGAATGGGGACACGAGAGCATAAAAAAGTGAAATCCTGGTTTGTGCTGATAGGGCATGGAATGTGGGTAGAAGACAGAGTTTCAATCACCAAATTTCAGAAGACATCGGGCGCAGGAGTAAGGCGCACACTTCTACCACAGTATGGTTGACTCTCCACAGCCCCTGAGCAATGTGTGACATGCGATCTGAACGTCACGCCCATTGTGTCTAAAATTTCTCTTTTCAGTTCCTTCTTGCTATTTTGATGGTCTCCTGGATTCTGGATTCTTTTCCTTCTCAAGTGCGGAGATTAATGATGATCGTTGTTGCAGTCCGTGTTGATACGTTACTGCCTGTGCGGGTCGGTATACAGTGATTCTACAATGATTCTCGAAGGATTCTTACACACATAGTACGGCGGGCAGGCTATCAATGCTCTCCCCTCAAAGACTAAACTGCAGAGGGGAAATAAGTTCATCGTAACCATATCTCTCAAGTCTTCCGACTTCTTAGATGTCAACAATAGATGTACTGTAAATATGAACAACAACCATTATCGTGTCACTCTATTTGCTCACATAACATGTTGAACGTGAATCTGACTAATGGTTGAGCAGTATAACGTACACTTTCGAGACGCAATGTCACTCGCTCTGGCATCATTTGCGCCAGGAAATCACTTTTCGGCAGGTGTAGACGCTGGATGTCAAACCACGAACTCCCTGCACCCAAACAAGTACCAGCACTTTATGCTACCTGTTAGGACAATTTGGCTTCTGAAAGCGAACAAGGGATAATATTCAACCCTGTTCCGTCAGATCCACGGCCCTGTTCCTAATATTCCGATCCATACCGAACCCATCCCCTGCTTCATGGCCTGCATCTTGTTGTACCATCTGCTCGCTTTTTCAGTGAGAGTAGCCGATTACAAAAGGAATGCTGCTATCAAATGAACTATTTAACGCTTGGTACCGCAGGATCACTGTGCAGCCAAAACCCCAAACCCGGTATCTGGATAGTCAGCTACTGTAAAGTTTCGGCGCTTCGCGAAAGTGATTATCTGTCAGACTGACCACCATGAGCCCCCAGCGGGACGACCCCTGCGATGGGATTCGGGGAATTTGGCTGGCCCGATGTCTAGATACAAGCTAGGAATTTTGAAGTCACAGACAACTCAATCCCGTCACCGGCAATACCCGATTTGGGGGCAGCCATGGTTACATCCAGTCACACGCACCTCGCGGATATTTGATGGAGGCAAGAAACAGAAAACGGTTTGAGTCAGCATTGCCGCGAGATGACTACAAATCCACGGTAGCATCGGTAGCAACGTTATTTACTAAGTCCATATGACCTCGTTTTCATAAAATTATCTGTTCGCATTCATTTACCTCTGAGTCAACATCTTCGATCTCATAGCTAAGGTCCAGGCAGAACACGTGCATTGTGCCAGAGTCCTAATGCTCATGCTACAGAGTAGAACGTGCGATTGAGTGCCCTCAAGCGCTGTGTCCCAGTCCCAGGCTCGGAATACTCCAAGCTACTGTGTAGGGCTCGGTGTTGCGGTGACCTGCTGTGCCACGCGCCTGCAGTAGCAGTAGGTCTGCCATATCCACGGTATTGGCCAGATGCCTTCCGATAGACCATCATCTTCAACACAAGCTTTTCCTTCCTGCTAGCTACACTAGGTAAGGGGGCAGGTCAACCAAAAATAGCGTAGGAAAAATGGCTGTGCTTGATGAGAGGAGAGCAGATTTGAGGGGAGACAGGGCGCCACGATATCCCCTTGCCTCCCCTGGTGGTCTTTGTTCATGGCCACCGTTCAGACCGTGCACCCAACCCCCCTCCCCATCCGAGCCCTAAGGTTTAGGCCTGCAGAAACATATCTTCCGGGATCAGGTCACCTCCTCCGTAGGCAAACGTCACAATTGCGATTGTAGGCGTTCATCGAGTATGATCTACGGTTCAATAAATATACATGGATCCGAATTGTCGTGATGAACTAATAGAAAGCATGGCTTGTAGTTCCAGGGGGAGCCTGTTTGATCGGATCAGAGCTTTCTGATGAGATCTTTTGTGATATTTGGGGGTCTGTAAAGCACGGCGTTTCAAAGAAGTAGATAAGAGAAAGGATGGATGACTCAATCATAGACACTTTGCTCCATACTATCCGACTTTCCGACTTTCTCTAGTTAAAGAGGTTCTTGACTGGCCCAAAACACCTGCAAACCGCTACAAACCCTCAATTTTTTAGTTTCCTTGATCATCGTTCGCTTTGATTTCAAGGCTCAAGGAAGATTTCGCATCCCCTCAGCTAGGTTAGGTGGGCCTTCCTTCATCGAGTTCAACAGAACCATGGCTGAATCAAGAGATACGAACATCGGGACACCTGAGCCTTCTTTACCGGATTACATGACCAATCCTGATGCCGTACTCGGTGATATCGAGGCTGTGTGGAGATATGGTCAGCCTCCAGATTATAGCAAGACCCGGCAAATTTTCGAGAAAAGTGAGTATTCTGAACCATAATCTGGTTTCCCCAGTACATTCAAGTCATGGATATCCCTCGCACGACGGAACTTCCCTGACTATTACTTCTACCGAAAATCACCCAAACTCTCTTTTCACGCCCGCTCGCAACTCACAAAAATTCGTAATGCTAAACCTCCAAAAGCGAAGAAGTGTTCCCATGCACCCGGCAGCCTGCCCGATCTAGTCCAGAATCTCGTCAAGAACTGGGAGATAGAAGCATCTTTCAAAACACAACTGAAAGACTGGCGAACCGTGGACCATGAGTCGTATTCGTTTGCTGTGAATGGTGGGCAGCCACAAAATGCCGAGCACATGTTAAACGTGGGAACTTATAACGCACGTGAGTCTAACTCTTCTCTTTTCGGTTCAACGACATCCATTTCTCATAAGGTATTTGATATTAAACGACGGACTAATATGCTATTTTCAGTCATTGCACCAAATGAGTGGTACAGCCCTGCTCACTCCGACTTTGCGTCAAGCCACAAGACTTTCAAACGCATGATGCCCGCGTTCGCCTGGGAAGTGTTAGAAGTGTATAGTGGACCCCCCGTTGTTGCCTTCAAGTGGCGCCACTGGGGAGAGATGAAACAGGATTATCAAGGACGCAATGCGTACGTACCGCACATCGATTTGTTCCCCCCCTAGTTTAACTTCACATCAATCCCCTAGTGACTCCAGAGGGAGTTTTAACTAACAAGAAAACAGTCTCGACCAGAAAGTAACGGCCAAGGCACACAACGGTATCATTGATGTCGAAGGTATCACCGTCGCCCACCTGAACGAGCAAATGCGCATCACGAAACTTGAGATCTGGTTCGATCCAGTCGAAATGTTCCGACAGATGATACCCCCAGGCGGAAATGCGGCGTCTACTTTTCATAAGAGCCCACCTAATGCTTCCATGGCGGCGGTAGCTGGATGTCCCATGTTTTCTCCCCCAGCCATGATGTCAAGCACAAGTGGGCTCGAGCGTAGGGATACCAATACACAGGGCGATGCATCAGGGGGGCCGATTTCGACTGCATCCGGAGACTTGGGCGGCTCAAGAGACAAGGCGGAAGAGGGCCTAGGGACGAAAGTTGGAAGTTGGTTCCAGTTTTGGAGAGGGTAAAAGATGCGTTAGGGTTTACAAAATTTTAAGTCATAGAAATCGGTTCACACATAATTTCAATTTCAACGAATGCAGGCAAGAGACTCTACTCGACATTTCGTGAACGCCAACGTGTGTATCATCTCTGTGTTCTATGTATGAGATTGGGGTAGTCGCTGCACAATAACCACGGTAGTGCCTAGTGTAGTCCGGATAATCATTGGATTAGTCCTTGATCTGAAGCTCAATTTACCGGGACCTGGGAAAATTTCTTGGAACACGCAGGAAAATTCTCTACAGGTCGTAAAGAAGCCAGCCGGGACTTGAGCTTAACAGCCTTGTACATATTGCTACATGATTACATTCCCCAGGTTTCAGAATTACTTCATCCATCCATCAATCACTGAATTTGTCGAGACCAGCATTTGGACCATCATCCGCTGCCTCTTCTTCGTTACTTGTGGTGCCCTCATCAATCTTTTCACACCCTTGATCATCCATCTGATCCAGAGTATCAACGCTGGACTCTCGGATCGGGTCTTCAACGCCGCGCCCTGTGTAATCCATCGTCCTCTGGCGACCATGATACACGCATACACCTGAACCGCCCGATTTGTGCCGCTTGTTTCTAGGGCACATGGGACTGTTGGGTAGGTGCTCCGGAACGTCGAACTCGAAAGTCTTTTTAGGTTGCGGTGATGACTGCAGATATGAGGGGCCTGTCAACGGGCGATTCGGCCTCACAGGTGTTTCATTGCGTTGGGATCGACGCGGGGGCGTTGCAGTCCAGCGGGGTATTGCGCCAGCTACCTCCCACCATTCTTTTCGTTGGTAATGGTGATGAGAGGAGGCATTGCCTTGCGCCGAGTCAGGGTTTCCTGGCTGGTTGGGAGCAGATACGCCAGCCGGTGTTGTGCTTTCCAACAGGTCTCGGGACGTATGTTTGAGGGCTTTTGGAGTCGAAAAAATGGGATTGTCGCTAATGTCAAAGAAAAAAGAGCGAGGGGGTGGTGTAGGGATGCGTTTGGCTTCCTACATTGGTAAGTCAAACTCGCCTAGAATTTACGAGTGAGAGTCCACGTTGTTGATTAAATATTGTTAATGATTTGAATCTAGCATTACCTAGAGTAAATAACCAACTTACATTACCCGGAAAAGCCTCATTATTTCGCCAGTCCGGAGTCTGTTCCCCGCTGTCGCGGCTATCATTTGCACTGACTGGGAGGGGCTCAGTCACTGGAGTTCCCACCCCTGAGTTTTGCGGCGTATGTCCCCTTATGAGCTCGCGGATCGAGCTAGACAAGCTATGGTTGACGCTGTTGTCCGACCTGGACGATGACTTGCGTTGCCAAGGGCTCAGACCGAATACTTTGCGGTTCCGTATCTTGACCCCGTTCCCAGTTCCCTCTCCATTCCCATCATGGTGTTTTCGGCAAGAAGCATTATTACCGTGCGTCTGATCCTGAATACCACTTCGGCAGAAATCCAGTTTGCTATTGTCGTCACGATAGAGTAATGATGATATGCGGGATAACGGGCGGTGACTGGTTTGCTGTTGAAGGTTTCGCCGAGCGCCCTCCAGAGTCATACGGGTGTAGTAATCATCGGTGTTGACGGAAGAGGATAAAGTCGAGGTATTTTTCTGATATTTCAATAGTTATTATTCAGGAAGAGATGTTAAGATCGAAAGTGAGACCATGACGGATGTAAAAAAGAAGGGGAGAGGGGAAACGAGAAATCAAACTCACCCTGAACAGACTCTCGGGCTTGGAGCTGTTTTTGAGTCCAAAAATGGATTTCACCGGTCTCAGGAGAGTGGACTTAGTGGCCTTGATCGACGAACTCAGCGGCGAAGATTTGCCTGATGTCTTGGGCTGTGGCGGCGATCCAGTATCCAGCGATGAAAAAGGCTTAGGGGTCTTTGAACAGTCTGATTCCGAAGCGGTCTTTGAGCTCAAGCGATTTTGCGAAATTTTTGACTTCACACCTTGGATAGGGAAGTAAGTGCTCTCGAAAACGGTCTCGCTTTTAATGTTACACTGGCGCGAGGGGTGTCGTACAGATTCAACCATGGCATCCTCGTATGAAGAGCTTTTCCTATGAAGTGGGAGGCCTTTGAGACGCTCCGCCATCATCAGGCGAAGGTTGTCCTCGCTCGTCCCCGTAGGGCCTGAACGTGACAAAGAAGGCCTCTGCAGGGATTCAACATGGTCTTTCTCTGATAGATATGGAGTCTGAGGTAGGTAAGGGCCCACTATGGCCTTGCTCAAGCTGCCTAAGCTCCGCAATTCACAGGGTGTCTTGGGACTGGGATGCCGGCTTACTGGGCTATACTGGAGGCTAAAAGTGCTGTCATCTGGGAATGATCGCTTCTTGTCTGATCTAGTACGCCATCGAAATATCTTGGATCCAATATTGGCAGTCTGTATTGCGGATGCAGGAGAGAGGGGGGTGGGACTAGTAGAGGGGTTGTTCATGGGCGTTCCAGACCTGCCCCTTTGATCTAAGCTCCGCTCAGCCCAGAAACCTTGAGGGAACCATACCTACTCGCACCCGTTGCGGGCAGGACGCGGGGGATCTATGTTGCTAAAAGAGGAATGGCTAGAGGCGCCGGGGAATGATATTGGCGCGCTGGAAGGTTGTCGGCTCGTGCCACCGTCCTAAGGCGAAATGGACCGACCCATAGAAAGGCGGCGTTGCTAACGGAAAATAGCCTTTGCGTCATCATCACTGTAGCGGGTGAAAGTTGAGGGTCGTTTTGGTGCCGTCACTGTTGTTATCGCTGCGACATCAACAGAACGAACACTTGAAGGCACGGGCAACAGACTTGCTGCTGCCGCAATGGCCCGGTCTCTTTTTTGTATGGGCTCCAATGACTTTTCCAGGGGTTTCTCGACATTCGGATCGCTGTTGGCCATTCCAAGTCGACCTGACATGGATTAAAGGAGGTGATCGTCGTTTGTGAGTGAGTCTGTTCCGTCCCGTGTTTCCTGAGCTGATTTTAGAGCCTTTCCGGGATTTGCGTATTCATGTGGAAGAGAAGTTTCCGAATGTATAATCCACCCAATCTGCCAATCGACCTATTCGTCACCGGCCCGGGTTGAGGATACCGAGGGTAGTAGGGAGTACGGAATTATTTGTATCGGATATAGGGAAGTTGAGGCAATAGAAACGAGTCAGCATTGTGGCTAGATTCTATTCCGGCATTTCTCTAGCTACAGCATCCCAGATACCGTATCACAGATGCTTGTTTTAGTTGCTCCATCTTTCCGAAAGTTTTTTGCATCAAGTATCATACTAGATAAGGCTGAGACTGAAGGTTCTTCGGTGTCCGTGTAGCAAACGAATACTTACTGGCAGTTACACCGCTGTAGTTGCTCTTTCCAGAGGGGCCCATCTAATCTGTCCCTGATGTACTCTTTGCACACAATACACCCGCAGAAGCCGCGACCCTGACATTATGTCATGTAGTGAATGAGACGAACCAAGCTGCCAAACCGCGATATTGCAAAACTCAGGTATACAGGTAGACGCTAATCGACCTCCATGTCAAAATCGGTTCTTTTCAACGCCGTTCGAGCCATATCTACATAGTCTGTTCGGTCGCCGAATAATGTTTTGGTGTTGTACAAGTGCTTCGCATCACATCTCCTTCTAACTAAATCGAACGCCAAACTTCCAACCCCACGAAGTATTTTCCCGCTTCGTACAACCAGGATACGAGGAACAGCAAATCAGATAGATCAAGTTCCTATCACCCAGTAAGGGCTATGGGATCCCTTACTGCGTCCGTGTCTTCCCCACCCAGGCCTTCCTCCAGCTCTCTCTTCTTCTTTTGAGCGAGTTTGGTCTGTTTACGGATCGTCTGGACGCGGCGCTGGCGCGTCAGTTCACCGCCAAAGTCCAGTTCACTAAGGTAGCTGTTGATCTTCTCCTCGATCTGCGTCTTGACGTGGAAGGCCATTTTCTGGCTATGGAATATGGCAGAGTAGCGGTAGCTGAGCCAGAGGTATGTCGTGATGCACTTATGCAAGGCTTCAAGATGGCGGAGATATTGGGATGGACCCTCGGGATAGGTATATTTGGTATGATCCAATATTTCGAGATTAAGACCATGAATGTCAAGAAGGTGACCGCCTGCCATTTTTGACACACATTGGGCAAAAGATCTCAGGGCCTCTCTTCCGCCCTGATCTCTTAGGGACACCGGAGCGCTGAGAAGAACGCATCGGTCGTATACGGACATAGGAAATTCCTGGATGGTTTCAGCAATGGCAACCATGTCTTTCAGCCCACATAAATGGAATCGAGAAGACAGTTGTGCTAGATCGCGCAGCCGCATGATGATGAAGCTGAAGGGAGTATTAGATGGAAAGTAAGATGCGAAACGCTCCAAGGCTGCAGGCGGAATCATGATCCCAGCTGACTCAATGGGCTCAGGTTCGCGGCTAAAAGCTTCGTGAATGTGCGGTAGGTCTACATCGTCCATTGTAGTCACATAGCCCATCTTCTTCTCAGCTACTTGGACCAACCCTGTCTTCCCCTTCGCTTCCGGCTTGAGGACGTCTGCAGTCGTCTTGTATCGGCCAGCTCTTCCGCCAATTTGTTTGATCTCCGATGTCGTGCACAATCGATATCCAGCCTGGGTCAATTTATTGGTTTGCTCGAAGATCACGCGCTTGATTTCCAGATTGAGACCCATGCCAATGGCATCGCTTGCTACTAGATAATCATAGTCGCTGTTCGGGTCGTTGAAAAGGGTAGCTTGTTGCACCCGCGTCTCCGGTGGCAGAGAGCCGTAGATGATAGCACAATGTTTTCCCGTAGCTTTTTCGACGGTTTTCTTCAGAGCATGTATGGATATCCGCGAGAAGGCAACGATAGCATCGCCCTTTTCCAAATTTGTGAAATCGCCCCGAAGACTGTGCTTCATGGGCTGGAGAGGGCTAAGACGTTTGTACCGATGTATGATGCACTCATCACCCATAGTGGCGCATAGCGACTCAATCAGTTTCACACTACGTTCCTCACCACACACATGCACCTCTTTAGCCTGGATGCCAAGGAGAGCCTGGGCCCAAGCCCAACCCCTATCATCGTCGCTGATCATCTGAATCTCGTCGATGACGCCGACGTCAACTCGGGCATTGAGCGGCGTCATTTCGACGGTACAACTCCGAAAGTAAAGGTCCTCGCCCTCAGGGATCCGAACCTCTTCCCCCGTGAAGAGGGCGCAAGGTATCCCCTTGGCGAGAAAGCGCGAGTAGACCTCATGAGCGAGTAGCCTCAAAGGCCCAGCATAAATACCCGTCTTGGCGTTTTCAAGAGCCCGCAGGGCCTGGAACGTCTTCCCGGAGTTGGTGGGACCGACATGAACATGTATTGTCCGCCGGAGGGCGCGGGTGGCAGGATACCACTCCCAGGGGAAGCGGAAGTCGGCGATTTTCTTGTGAGTTTGCTCTATGTTTTCGGAGAATTGGCCACGCATCATGGATTGGAAGAATTGATAGCGTAGTTGAGTGGTTATGCCCTGTATGTCGCCCTTGACAAAGGCGTGTCTGAGACTGAAGAACAAGGGATTGCTCGCACGGCTGATCAGGCCTTTGTCTCTAGCTAGCTTGCAGGCCTTCTCTAAGCTAGCACGGAAAATGAGGACTTCGCGGTTGAAATCATGCATGCTATGAATACCGAATACCGTCCTGTACACCTCTGTCTGGTTCTCCATTCCGAGCGATTCAGTCAAAAGTAAATCGAAGCGAGCCCTGACAAGCTTGTGAAAGGAATTGTAAGACTTATTGGACAAGTTTGTTGACGTGTTTACTGAGAACCCTCCTTCCGTTTCCCCCCTCCCTGTAAAGCTCGTCTTTAACTTGTTCATTTCTAATCTTTTTGATCGCTCTTGGGGAGACATGGACCAGGGTGCCAATGGCATGCTGTTAGCTTTCATTCCCTCCTTGTGCAAAGGTAAATGTCTGTGGTTTGGTTTGGTCTTGACCCGGGCCATGGCGACAGTTTGGGAAAAGAAGACATGTTGACGTTGGCGGCAAAGTTTGCGGCAACATCGTGATGCGTTATTGTTCGACGCAGGTCGCAATGTCCTCAACTGAGAGAGCATGGTAGGCGTAGATAACGGTGGGAAACCATGATAGTGGCCCCCTCATAAGATAAAGAAGCTCCGCATGTGAATTGAGCTGGCTATCTTGAGCCTCGATAGTCGTGAAGATAGATAGGGGCTTGTGACGATGCAGATGGCGAAGTTTATCACCTGTATTCAGCGCGGCGCAAATGGAATTCTTTGGCCTCTCGATTTCGAAACCCGATACAAACAAAGCATTGGTGGGTCAGTATTGATGAGTTGCAGTACTTCGTCGAATTGCGGGATAGAGATTTGGTTTATTCATTGATATGCTCGGTTTCAATTAGTCTCCTGCCCACGTCTAAACAACAAGCCACCAATGAGACATTCAATGGCCGCTCGCTCATGGCAGGATGAAATTTCCAGCTTATCTTGGTATCGATAAATCCTGATGGACTCGTCTCGTCGGCTGGGAGTCGCTTAAATGGACGACAATACTTAGTTACATCGCGACCGGCCCCACCACGCGCACGGCCACGATCATCGGCAAGTGGGTCTACGAGTTTAGCCAAGATGGGTAGTACCCATACTACCAGTATGAGAGTCTACCCGACAGTGATACCGGTCATGCTAGAACCTAGGTAAAAGCTGCCCCAATTCCTAGCCAATATGCCACCACCCACAATGCTATACAGTAGATAATGAGGGCGGAAATCAATTATTTAATGAATTAGAAAGCATTTTCTGGCCTCTTTTTTTTCTTCTATCTGTAGTCTGTGTCAAGTTATGTTGGCTCAAAGTTGGGACACTTTGTGTGGGAAACCCTCCCAAATGCAACCGAAAATACATAGTGCGCAGACCAATTGGACTTGGTGAGATTTGCAAAACGGTGATGCGTGTTGCAACGCAAGTAAAACCACAGCACCGCATATAAAATTATGATGTAGATTAGATGAGAAAATGCGCAAGCCAAATAGCTTTCGATTTCACAACTCCGATTGTCAATTGAAAGCGTTGTTGTAGAGTTACTGCGAAAGTAGTGAGGAGTGAAATGGTGATGCAGAGTGCTGGACTT
>JAOYMO020367939.1:0-57759 GCA_025802455.2 Iodosphaeria phyllophila | reverse complement strand
TTGCCGATGATCAAATCAGCCAAGACCGGAGCCGCCTGTGGGAAAGCCTGTGCAAGTTCCGTAAGACGTTGTGCTGCCTCTTCGCGCTGCGTCGTGAAGCTTGGGCCAGATTTGACCGTCACATCATACTTGCCGACGCCTAGATCATGCATTGCCATGACGGTTTCAAGGTATTCATTGCCCATTTCGTCCCTGACGGGCTGCTGGATCTCGTTGCCTTCTTCGTCGGTCGCGGGATATTCCTGGTTGACTGGGACCGTAGTAGGCTCGCCGTCTTTGCCTAGAACGCGAAGAATGCGCTTGCCGTCATAGACACGCGGGATCATATCAATCAGAATGCGGCCTGTGTGGCGAATGGCTCTGGAGACGTTGTCCACGAAATGGAACGTTGATACATCGCCTTCACGCTGACGGGCTAGAATTGCCTTACCAGACGTTTCATTGGAACGAGCACCCAGCGATGCGTCGTACATGCCAATGACTGCCTTCATGTCGTCTGAGGCATTCATGGCTTCTTGTAGCGCACCAGCGGCAGCGCCAGTATCGAGCGGCTGACGTAGCGGCGCTTGCAATCCTTTATATTCAAGATACGGATGGTTCTGTGTGTTTACAGTGTTCCAGCCATCGTCAATCGAGAACGCACCTTCAGGGCCAATGAATGGCACACGAGGGGCAAGAGCCACCAATTCCGTAGCGGTACTGCGCCAGTAGTTGAATGAACGCTGTGCATCAACTGCCGAATGGATCAGGCTGCGGAAATAGCGCTTTCCCTCAACGGAAATTTCAGTGCCGTAAACAGGGACAATCGGAATGTATCGGCAAGGGAACTCTGTTTCTTCCTCCAGGATATCGCAGCCAGACATAATCGTCTGCGTGACCTTCTTGGATTTGATCTTGCGAGTGCGCTTAATGGTTAGTTGACCGGCTTGCATCGCGTTCTGGATGTCTTCGTTGCTCTCGATATCTTCCATCGAAAACACGCGGCCATCGTCTAGCTCTGCAATTTCCTTTTCGACCTCAGTCCTGCGCCACCATTCGGCAATCAGAACGCCGTCATCATTGAGCCAATCAGCCTCTACCGATGTCCATGCAGAACTATCCCAGTCAACATTGGCCTTATCTCCATACTTGCGCTTGAAGGCTGCTTTGGAAATGCGGTCAGTGACAAAACACGTATCCCAGTCCGATGAATCCGCCGCCGTTGAATTAGGATCGCCATATACCGAAAACTGATTGATGATGCGGTCAATCCTGATATCCAGGTCAAAGGCATCGTCAAAGGCGTAATCAACATTCACACGCCAATAGCCGAACCCACTCGCTACCGCCTGTTCTGCTGCCGTATCATATGCGACATCGGCGTTAGACATGCTTTCGATATTGCGAATGGTTCCTGCGTAAACCTGCGCTGTTTCTGGGTCAGCGGCGCTATCGACGGGATGAACCTCAATCGAGGGCTTGTTCTGTCTGGCGTCGTTAACCACCTGCCGAATGAATGCAGGAAGCTTGTTGATCGTCAGCATCGGGCGCTGATCTGCCTCACGCTGAGCGCGGACGAATTCAGGCCATTGTTCTTCTAGCTGTGCAAAGCGAATGTCGTCTAGAGCGGTAAGGCGATTATGAGACTCCGCGTCTTGGCAACGCTGGAATTCCGTCCGCGCCTCAGAAAGAGTATCGTCGGTGCTTACTGTCTTTTTGAGATCAGTAGCATCGTCATTATCAGCCATCAATCGTCCTTATCCGCATGCCGCGTTGTGCGACCGTCAATGCGTTCCCATACGATGGAGAACAGTTCTTCCGTGCGCTCGATACGATGTGAGTATTTGGATGCACCGCCGAACTGATCAGCACGCTTTGCCAGTTGATACACAGCAGCGGCTACAGCTTCAGGGCTATTGACCAAATGCGCGTCCAGATCCGTGTAAAGAAGTTTTTCGCCCATGATTTTTCGCCTTTGGATTCTGCGTGATTGTCTTCGGTGTAGCCTAGGAACGAGTACCATTCATCCCACGTAAGTTGTTTGCCGTTCATGCTGATGTGGCAAGGAATGCCATCGCGCTCGCATGTGGCTATGTTGCGAGCCATCGTTTCGTTTGCCTCGTGAAATTCGAAAGCATTCATAATGTTCGCCTCAATAGAAAAAGGCCCCATAAGGAGCCTGTGAATTCGCCTGCTATTTTATGGCCCGCCTGACCCGATGCACTCAAGCCGCGTGTGCATCGGGTCTACGATCTACCCCGATCCGGCGAAGGAGATGGGGGATTAAAATTTAATCCTTACTTCGTTTGATAAAGGACCGAGGATTGATAATTCCTCTTCCGATAATTTGCCAGAATCCACCCACAAAACAGCATTTATCGCCACTGGTATTCTTTTGTGAGAAGCGTCAAGGAGGTGGCTACTTTTATAAATAGCAATAACCTCTTCTTTCGTCCAAGTGTACGGTTTTACCAACCTTGAATATGGGACTCTGATGCCGTCGCCGAAATCTACGGCTTCTGTATCTACTGCCGTCATGGTCAATATCGCCTATGTTGAAATAAGAATGGCTAGCCTATCACAATTGGACAGGACTAGCCACGGTGAATTATGCTGGATTACGAAGCAGCCTTTTCATTGCCCTTCGTAGGTTCTTCGTGTGTCAGATCCTGGTTATATGCAACGTTGCCAGTTTCCATTGCGTATGAAGCCTGATTGTCGCGCTGCTTGGAACGCTCAAGTCTGGCCTTCATCATAACGTCTGCGCCAAGAGATGCGGCTGTGCATGCATCCTCGACAAGATCGCCGCGCTGGATATAACCTGCGAGCAACTGGCCTGCGAAGTAATCCCACATTGTGACAGTTACCGTAATGCCGGGTTCGTTGTCTGGTGCGGTTTCGAGATTGGAAGTTACGTGGTTTTTGCGAGCCATGATGATATCCTCAGTTTCGATGATCTGAAACGTTCGAATGCGGCGATAGTTTCACATGGATTTTTTGCTGGCATGATTTGCCATTAACATAATGTAGCATTGTGTGGTTAAGGTCAAGAGGCTTTGAACGATGTTCAGGGAAGCCATGAGCGGATCGTTCGCCACCACGTTTTCTTTGTCTCATTCGGCTTAGATTTAGCGATGGCCCTTGCCTCTTCGGCATTTTTAAAATCTTCGGCATCACGCATATACCACAAACTGTAAGCATCGCTGTATTTTGCGCCTGCGATATCCGCCAGTTTTTTAGCCTCGTCTTTTTCTTTCGTCTTCGACTCAAGTTCCTCAGCGTACATTTCATCTGCAAACATCTGCGCGGTCTTCAAGTCGTGACCGCCTTGCAAGGATGAGATAAGAACCTCTCTCATTCCCTTCTTAATTTCGGTTATGCGGTTCCATGCCATATGAACTACGTTCTGATGTATCATCATAACGCTTTCATGCTTCTTCCATTCCATCCATAGTTCTTTTGTCGTCGCCATCAATCTCTCCTCTCAGGTTATAGCCGCTATTGAATGGTGCCAATGCAGATAGCGTTCTTGATTATCTCAGGCTTCACGTCTTGACCCCAAAACCCTTTGTGAGCCGGGATGACGAGGCGATCTGTGCATTCCTGCATGCTGTCATATCTTGTGATTGCTGGAATGCATTCGGCGTTTGTGTGGCCGTCACACAAGATCGTAATCATGACATACGCAACCTTGATCATCTCCGTCTCCTTTTATCTTGCTAGGGTGGGTTTAGTTATTGCTTGGGAATGGGCTAAGTTCGTTTCACAAAAATCCGAATAGACGGAGCCGTGTTATTGAATATGCTTTCCGCCGCCATTTTCCGAAAAGGCTCAACATCAAAGTCCTCCGCCAACTTATACCGAATGGCAGTCCTAGACATATCTTCTAGACCTGATTGCCTAACCAGCATACCGCCATCAACCAATTCATCAAGCGCTTCCTGCATCTCGGGAGATGGAATATTTTCCACCATGCCAAACGTAAGGATTTGCCCCCATCCAAATGTGCCGCCCAATACGGTCTTCGCGTTTTCACTCAGTTCAGTCATCTTCATTCTCCGTTGTGTGTTCTATGGTTTGGATTGAAACCGGGTCCGACGAATTGTATGGCGCGCTGAGGATCGCCGCTGAATGACATCGTTTCACCCTCTTGAATTCTGATATGGATCATTTGATAAATGCGCAAAGCCTGCTTCATTACGGCGGTCTTTGAAGTACCATTATCAATCGCCAGTCGGTCCAGTGCATCCATTTCTTTGTCATCAAGGTTTAGAGTCATCGTGCGCATATCATTCTCTCCGTTGTGTCTCTCTATGCAATTAGTTTGGCTTGGCGCGAGCTACTTGCGCTTGATCATGTTGATGATATCGACACCTTTATCGACCGCAAGGCGTGTGCAATCATATGGGCGCTTGAATTCATAGAACATGCTGGTAATCCCAACGCCGATCATTAGCGCCAGAACGCAGGCGAGGATTGCTGTGCTGTTCATCGTCGTTTCTCCGTTGTGTGTGTTTCTGCGTTCAATTTGGCCTATTGCAATTCGGTTGTTCATATCTTTGGCTGAGTCATTTGATTTCTCCGTTGCCTTCGTTTCTGTCTTCATGTATATACCGTATATACGATGATGTCTAGGAGAAAAGATATGCCAAGCGCACAAATGTTGAAGTTAATGGCGGATCAGGAGGCTGCGAAAGCCAAAACTGATTACGCGGCTCTCGCCAAGGATACGGTGAATAAGTTCCCAAAGACTATGGCTGCATTGAAAAGCCCTGCCGTTGAAGCGCCTGCAAAATCTGATCGTCCGAAGACAGCCATATCAATCCGTCTGGATGACGATGTCCTAGCGGCTCTGCGGTCTGGTGGTGCGTTCTGGCAGACGCGAGCTAACGACGCATTGCGTAAGGCTCTGGGCCTCTAGAGCTATTAACGCCTAACACAGCCATGAAAGGGCTTATGAAATGAAGATCTGGATGAAAGCTTGGTTAACGCTGGTTATTCTCGGCGCAATGTTTGATCAAGTGCTTAGGATGATCGGAGCGCCGCGAGTTCCGTACGAAGGGGAATGGTTTTATTTCGGTTGGGCGATGTTGGCAATCTATGCCGTAAATACGGTTTTGATGTGGAAAGACCTGTAATCATCCCATCCACCCTCCAGCACCAGCACGTTGAGCCCTGCGTTCCACCTTCTCGCGGGGTTCTTCGTATGCAACACACATAGCGCCAAATGAGTCGGCCCCGTTACTAGACCAGTCATGATACGGCCCTAGACCAACGTTGCGTTCCTTGTCGATATGCTCATGATACCAACCAAGCGCATCGCGTCCTGCCTGTGTCGTGGCTTCATCAAACCAGATCGACGGAAATAGGCGCCTTCCTGCCTCAACGCGGGCCATAGCAGCGCCTTTGCCCTGATTGGGGATGATTGTCACCGAATAGCCAGCATCGCGCAGAGCGGACTCATACGACACGTTGTAGACCCTGTCGTGCGTTGATCCATCGTGCGGAAGCCAGAACTGCGCCTTGTCTGGCGTGTACCCCTTTGACCTCAACCATGCGAGATGCGTTGCGATAGGCTGACCAACGGATTCGTAATAATCCCTAACCCTGATTTGCTTGCCAATGAACTGCGCTGGCCAGATCGTGAAGGCATCCGCTCTAGCACCAGTGCCACCGATATCCACAAACAGCCTGACGGTCATCAATGGATCAAATGCCACAGGACTAATGCGCCCTTGTGATTTGGCTGCAATCAGTGAGCTTGCATAGTATGCGCCTTCGATGACAGTCACGAAATCGCCTTCCCAGATATGAGGGTATTGCTCTGGACGCTTAAGCAGATCATCGGCACGCTCTTTGTCTAGAACCTCTGGAAACCATGGATTGTCCGTGTAATTCAATTCGACAATCTTGCTATCACTAGGTGGGTTTTCACGAAAGCGCTTGTGTGTCGCTGAATTCTTTCGCTCTGGATTCCATGTCACCCAGATCTCGGAGTCATGTTCTCGAACAGTTGGAACGATCTTGATCCATGCAGTCTCGCTAACCGGCTCGGCTTCATCAACCCACAAAATATGAATACGGGCTTTGGACTTGATGCTATCCAGATTATGACGCAAGCCAATGAATGCGAATGATATCCTGCGATCCTTGGTGCGTATATACTTCTCGCCAACGTCATAATGGGCAGCAAGCCATGGAATGTTTTCAATCGCTGCCTTGACCTCGGCAAACGAGCTTTCGTCCAATGAGTTCATGAACTCGCGGCCACATACTATAACGCCGCTCTTTCCTTCCATGCTTAGCTGATAGCCACGCACAGCGCACATGATGGCGAATGTACGGGTTTTACCTGAACCTCTTCCTCCGAAGCAAAGCTTATAGCGAGACTTCCCGGAGAACATGGGAATTAGTTTGTGTGGTAATTCAATCTTCGCCGTTGTCATAGTCTGGAGCTACAATCTCAATGCGGCTGATGATCTGCAATGCGTTATCGTCTTCATCGCCACCAATGATACCCTGCGGTACTTTGCCGTCAGTTCTATCAGCCAGTTCCTTAATCGCCTGCATGTCACCTTCTAGCGCTTTGTCGATCAAAACCTGCGCTACTTTCCTCAATGCTTTCTGATCATCTCCTGCTGCTGCAAGCGTAATTCTCAGTGCATCTCGGAATGGTTTTTCCTGCTTTCTGCCGCTGTTATGGTTGCCCATTTTTTAAAACCTGTAACTATTTGATTGCTTTTTCCTACTATGAACATAGTTCATGATTGAACAGTCGTCAATTCGCTATGCCAATATGAAGCCGTGGTATGAGCAATTCTCGCATTTAACCCCGATCTGAGGAGGAATACTACATGTCACTTCACTACGCCGATATGTGCTGATTAGCTCTTGATGACAAAGCGGGCATTCAACGCCAGTCTGAGGATGATCTAGAGTTGCCATCTTTCGTCTGCGATTATGTTCGTCAGCCGATATCAAATTGCGCGATGGTGGATATAGTATTTCAGATCTGTCGTAGATTAGCTTGGTGGTTGTCATCTCTTCGCCTTTCGTTTGAGTTACCAGATTGCTAGCCTTACACACTCGAATTGCAGTAAGCGTACCATGCAGTGTTGATATTTTATATCCGAGGCTAGCCATGTAGCTTATGTCTGGTCATAAGGAGGTATTTAGCGTGGCGCGCTATTCGTTATTGAATTATCCCGCCAGAAGCGTTGATTTCCTTAACGTCCTCATGCGTAAGGTTCTCTTGCAATACGAGTTCAATGCCATCGTCAGCAATCCTAGACAGGATGTTAAACGGTCCGGGAGCTTCATCATGCATGATTTTAACACTGCCGCCCGCCCTGCGGATTAAGACAGCAATCACCTCAATCATCATGTCTGGATTTTCTGTCATCGCGCTCATGTATATCTCCTCTGGTTGAATGGCTTATGAGAAAGGTCCGGGACGCTATTCGTTAAATTCTGCCAGACAATACCAGGATAAGCAGGATGATCACTACCAAGCCAATCCCACCTGATGGACCCCAGCCCCATGCCGCCGAGTATGGCCATGACGGGAAAGAGCCCAGAAGCATGAGGATCAAAACAACGATGAGAATTGTGTAAATCATGCTGGTTCCTTGTCTCTGTGTCTGTCTGCGAATGTAACACGATCATCGCCCGGTGGATAGCCTAGCTCTTCTCGCTCTTGAAATGCGAGTGCGTGGCCAGCGTTGTACGCCTCGTCTGGATCGTCGTATTTATGGATTGTCGTAGCCTCACCATCAACGCGGCGAGTGAGTATGTATTTTATGTCTATGGTGTATTCTATGGGCATGGTATTCTCCTCTCTGGTTGGCATATGGAGGCCCCAGCAGGGCTTGAACCTGCAACCGCAACATTAGAAGTGTTGCGCTCTATCCTGTTGAGCTACAGGGCCGTATTTTGGCTGGACAGTCAGGGCTCGAACCTGAAACATCCTCGTTAACAGCGAGGCGCTCTACCATTGAGCTACAGTCCAAAACTTGGTGAACGCTATCGGCCTCGAACCGATGACCCTCGACTTAAAAGGTCGATGCTCTAACCGACTGAGCTAAGCGTTCGTATATGGAGCCCACAACCGGGATCGAACCGATGTTCACTTAGTAAGATGAACCTTCTCGATACCTCATCATCCTGCTGTGTCTACCGTAACCTCTATTCCTATTTTTGTAAGTGTCAAGTTGGGCGTCACAGTTACAACAAACTAGCCTCAAATTCTCTCTTTTGTTGTTTTTATGATTGCCATCTATGTGGTCCATGACCAAAGGAACCTCCTTATTCATCCACTTATCTATTCCGCATATTTGACAGACATTACCAATTTCTTCAATCAATCTACGCCTAGCTGCTGGATGCGATATATTTGGAGATTTTTCAAAGGTAGCTTTTCTCGATAGGCCAGAGCACTCCGTCGAACAGTAAATAGAAACAGGCCTTTTAGTTTCCTTTCCGCATACCAAACACAGATTTCTATTCTTCTTAGGGGTTGGCATGTTGTAATCCGCTCTTCCATCTGAGCTATGTAGGCGTATTCTCTTTGGTCCGCTCGGTCAGATTTGAACTGACAATCAACGAATTTTAAGTCCGTTGGCTTTACCTATTAGCCCACGAGCAGTATTTTGGTAGCCCCTGAGAGACTCGAACTCCCATCGCCTTGATTCTAAGTCAAGCGCCTCTACCAATTGGGCTAAGGGGCCGAACTAGAGATAGGACTTGAACCTATATAAACGCATTCACAGTGCGCCGCCTTAACCGTTAGGCTACTCTAGCAAATTTGGTCTGGGTAGCTGGACTTGAACCAGCGACTCCCGCATTCCAAGTGCGGTACTCTACCTACTGAGCTATACCCAGATGGCTTCCGCGCCTTGGATTGAACAAGGAATTTCTGATTCAAAATCAGACGTCATGCCTTTTGACCACGCGGAAACATGTTGTTTTCAGAACTGCGGTCGTTGAGGCATGCGGCTCATAATTAATCCTCGTTCATTTGTGTAGCGCGCTGGATAATCCCGGAGACAACGGAGAGAGGACGGAATATATCGTACAAACTAGATTGGGAGGAGGAGAACCTAGATTGTGCTCCAGCGCGCCACAAAAAAGAACACCCGCACAATGCTATATTTCTATGCGGATGTCTAGCCTGATTTACATCATAATTTTAAGATCTATGTCGTGATCTATGCCGGATCTCACCTGCCGTTTAGCTTCATCCTCGTCAATTCGCTTCCATCCTAACAGTTTAGAAAAAACATTCTCCCACTGGCTTTTTGTTAATTCATGCAAAGTGTAGATACCATATCCGCCATGGCGCATGGCATAGACTATTTCTGCCTCTGTCACCGCCTCACGTTTCCTTTGCTTGGATGATATCCCCAGTGTTCTGCTAGATCACTCAGAGCGTGCTTGAGATAGTCCGCAGTCGTTGTCTTGTCTCGCTGTGTCTTAGCTAGTTCTGCGACGGAATAACCCTCTCCTGCAATCTTGCAGACGATGTCATAAGCCCTCACACCTATGACCTTACGGCATTCGTTTAGCTGTTTTCCTGAGTCCATCTGACGTACACTGATAGGATCTGCAATCCTTCCTCCATCTACATGTTCTCTGGAATAATCAATGGCTCCAGCGCCGGAACCGCCAAGGCTCTCCCATAGTGTTCTGAAATGATCTGCTGCCCTGGCTTGATGAGGCTCCAGGATACCCTTTGACTTCATCGTCATGATAGAGCTTTCCCTAACATTCACTGCAACTGTGATTGTCTTTGGGTTGCTATCATTCGTTTCATGCTGGGCTGCATGATATGGGTTTGGATACTCCATAGTTTCGATCTTGGATTTTAGTGTTCCAAACATTGGAGCCTTGGCTTGTGATTTCATTTCGGTTCCCTAATCTTTCTTTGAACTGGAGTTTTAAGAGCCCGCTCGACACTCCAGCCATTCTTTATTCTCAAATGCAGAGTCGATTGATTCAGCCCATAAATCTCCGCCCATTCCGCTTTGGTTTTTGACATAGCTTCAAACTCCAAGAAGCTTGATGTCGTTCTGTTTCTGGCTTGCTCTTTTCGTGTTGACCATTGGCAATTCTCTTTGCAATAATTTCCATCATTATCAATTCGGTCTAGAGTGTGATAAGAGCTTGGACGCCGCCCCATATCATTTAGAAAGCTCATGAAATCCGTCGCCCAGCTTTCACAAACGGAGATGCCTCTACCGCCATATCGATGATATCTGTTGTTTTTAGGGTTGTTACACCTGGATTTTAGATTGTTCCATATCGTATACTCAGGCGATTGATCTACTGCTGTTTTGTGACCATGCCTGAAGTTGCGAGCGTAATCTCCGGCTGGTATGATTAGATCATTCATCTATCTGTTTCCTTAGAAGGGGATCGTCTCGTCATCCATGTCGCGAGAGAACGATGGTGCCGGTGCTTTCTTTGCTGGCTCTCTGCGTTCCTGTCTTTGCTCTTGACGTGGGCTGTCGTCTTTTCCGTCTAGCATTTGAAGGATGCCGTTGAATGCGGATAGAACAACCTCAGTTGAATATCGGTCATTCCCGGTTTGGTCGATCCACTTACGGGTCTTGATCTGGCCTTGAATGAGAACCTTGGAGCCCTTCTTGAGATACTGCTCTGCGATCTTGCATAGGTTTTCATTGAAAATTACAACGGTTAGCCACTCAACGCTTTCCTTACGGTCCCCCGAGTTTTTATCACGCCATTGCTCAGAGCAAGCCACGCGCAGATTAGCGATAGGTTTTCCATCCTGGTTGCGGCGCACCTCTACGTCAGCCCCCAATCGCCCAGTGAACGTCATTTGGTTAAGGTCACTCATTCTCCTGCCTCCATTTTATCAAGATACTTCCTAGCCTCTGGGATGGTCATTTTATTTCCATCCTTGCCTACTTTGACAGCTACAGCCATCATTAAAATAAACCCAAGAACAAAGCCAACCCACTGCATAGCATCACTTTTGAATGCTATACCCATAGCCACCGGCGCGACAAAACACATGAATACCGTTATGCTATTTGCAAGCCATGGCTTAAAGTTCTTTCTATCAATTATCGTAATCGTGATGTCACTCATGCTCTCTCTCCGTTTCGTGGGCATTCAATCATTGATACGCGGGCTAGTGTTACCTTATTCCCGGTTATGGTTGTCCATTGCATTCCATCTGCGAAGACTGTTTTGGCGTTGACCTGGATTGGCTTATCCAAAGGCTCAATGATACCACCCCGCACAATCCTGGCAGGGAATAAGTCTGGCCGTTTAGTCTTTATGTCCAGAACTCGGTATCTGGATATTCCAGTGTCATTGGCAATCTTTGTCGTTGAAACGCCTTCGCGCCAAAGTCTCATTGCTTTTGAGATCTGCGCTTTGCTAAGACCTTCAATCACGCCGCCACCTCATCCTCAATGGAAGGCAGAACCGTGAAATCATTGTCCATGATCCTAAACCCAATGTTATGCACGTTTTTGATCATAACCCCGTATGGCTTTATCTTTTTCCGTACCCGGCTCAATAGAACCTCCAGTACGTTGCTGCTTGTTTCTCTTCCCATTTCATCCTCGATTGCTGTCATGATAACTCTATGCGGCATAACCCGACCCTTTGCCTTGAAGATCGAATAAAACACGCAAAACTCCCCTCGCGTTAGCTGAACGATATTATCATCAAACTTGATTGCACACGAGCTTGGATCTATTATTTTATTCATTTATTGCGACCTTTCCTTACGTCATGGCCTATATGATACGCATCACAGTGCGGGCAACGGTAGATCGTCATGAGCTTTCCGCTACTGACTTTTAGCTCTACCGCCGCTGCCTTTGGAGTGAGATGTGCTGTCTTTCCTGCACATCTGAGATAGCGTTTAACGTCTGCTTCAATCATCAGGCTTTCTTTCGGGCGTCAATTCTTCTCTTTAGACCCACCCAAGGCAATTCATCGACGCATGAATAATTATCTTCGCCTTGTTTTTTATACATGTCGTAGAAGGCTCCGCTATCCTCTTGATATCTGTCTCTTGATATTTCTTGGAGATATTTGAAGCTAGCGGTAACGTGCCCAACCTCTTTTTTCTCCGTCAAACTATACCAATGAGAAACGTCGCAATGTACGAAATTACGGACATGAGATGCTGAGATGGGGATCTCAAAAGATTTGGCCGTAGAAAGTTTGATTACGCCATCATCAACCAAACTCAGATCAATGATGTCCACATAAAATTCGTGATCTGCTGCCCAGATAGTCCAAGCATTGAAGGCAATAGGTATCGATTTAGTCACGCCACCTTCTGAGTCCTCAAAATCGCTATCCGTCATAACGATCTTAGATTCCTTATAAATTGACTCTTGATACCCTGGAACGTAAGTAGAGTGGTTAGTGTGTGAGGCGTATGCTTTTTCATCGAAATTGCTGTAAAACTTGTCCACAACGACTTCCATTGATGGCAACTTCACAATCTTAATATCACCATAATCTGAGGAATAAAAAGCCATCCATTGCCCCTTTGGGCTCACGAAGGGGCACCAGTTCTTATATTTTACATCTTTCGGCCTTGGGAATAACTTTTCCAAAAAAGCGTCCCAATCCGTCCAGTCAGATCCATATCCTTCACTCATAATTCTCTATCCTAATCTTGTTGTTTTTGCTTCTTAGGCTTTGCAGGTCCATAGGCTCCCATAGACCATAGCCAGAGTGATCCTCTTGGGATTTGTCCATTCCGTGCTGCCTTCTCAAAGATTTCTTTGGATGCATCAGGGATGAGCAGTTCACGGCCTTCTCTCTCAGCCATCGCACGGTGTATTGCAGGCCAGTCCTTCACATGCCCGCCCTCGCACCGCCCATTGCCTCTCTCGCCCTCTGTACTGCCCTCTCACGCGCTTCTTGCGATGGTCTGTTGATATCCACCACGTTCTCTGTCTTTACGATTGTAAGGCGCTGGCTTTGGATTTCTGCCACTCTCGCCTGATATGCACGTTCCTGCTCTGCTAGATCGCCGTAACTCTCTCGATTAATCCATGTGGCGCTTAGAGGGACGTAATCGCGATCCTTGTCTTTCATCGTTCGGAAAAAGCATTTGGCTCCGTCTATGATGTCCTGGAAATCAGCGCCGTGTCGTATGTGTTTTGTGAATGCGTCTCTGGCTAGTCCTCTTCCGTCTGTGTGTCTGGCGTACTTGCGCCAGATGTTCCAGTATGTTTCAAATCCTTCTGGCTCTTGACGTGTTTTCATGATTGTTCTCCTTATCTTTTCTTTCCGGCCCAATACATTCTAGGTGTATAAGGCGCTCCAGATTCATCGCCCCAACAATACCAAGCATGGTCTTCCGTCCCGGTTTGCCCGTCTAGTGTCCAACTTAGACGATCCGTCAAAGCTATCTTTCCCATGAACCTTGGATTGTCTCTAAATAGATGATTTCGGGTTTTTCCAAAGTCGAACTTTGCCGTGAGGAGCAACGCGACAAACCCATTGCACCTCGTCAGAGCGTATTCGGCAAACAATAGAGCATCTCGGTTTCCCTTTCCGTAAGGAGGATTTGTAATGATGGAATCATGCTCCGGCCACGTCCCCTGAGGTTTTAGGAAATCATAGTTTTGATCATGCTGCCGATCATATGTTTCAATGTCTGATGTTTTGACATACGCCGCCGTTTCCCTCAGAACATCAGCAATGAGATGATTTCCAGCAGCAGGCTCCCAAATGGATTTATAGTGAACCGGGAATACTCTCAACAATGCCCTCGTTGCCCACGGCTCCGTTTGGTAAAGATCGTTTGTTGCTCTGGCATAATTCGATGCAGTTACGGTCATTTCTTCCTCCCTTAAATCTCAACGATCTTTACCGCAGGGTACATAGCTTCGATGCACGCCTTCTTGATGCTGTATTCTCGCGTCCTCAATCCCTTCACGTCTTCAATAATTCGGTGATTACCGTCGAAATATGCAAAGTCGGCCTTATAAGTTATCGTCCTGCCGCTGTCATATTTTACAAAATCTCCCTTGATTATGAACTTGAACGACGGCTGGCGTTCAAGGTGCGATATCTCGCCAGCCATCTCTAGCGTTCGAAGATACGTCCACCTATCTGCCTCTTTTTTGCTGTCGAAAAGAATTCCATCTCGTTCAGTTCTGACATTTCGGTATTTCGACGGCTTGGCAGCTTTAGTGGATTTGTATTCCTTGGCCGATATGCGCTCGGTCACGCGGCTTCCTCGAATAACTCACCCTGCCGATATCCAAGGGAAACTAAATACGTATGGAGTATCATTTCCTCTTCTGATACCTCATCCTTATCCCGTTTGCGGATGGATATAACCTTCTTGATAATCTTGGGATCTAGGCCATTTGATTTAGCCTCTTGGAGGACGTCTTTGATGTCGGCACCGATTGCGTCACGCTCTTCCGTCAATCTCTCTACTCGCTCAACGATGGAGAGCAGTTGTTCTCTTGCTATACCGTGTGTCATTGGTTTTCCTCAGTTGGACTTGGGAAGCTGTTCTTTAAGCTTGCTCTTGATGATGGTGGTGAGATCGTTGAAAATCTCGAGAGCTTCTGGATTGTTGACGACCGTTTCACCCGCTTCTGATGCAGCGATTAAGTAAATTGTATTCGATGATGGGGCGAAGATTGACACAAATCAAAAAATAGCCGGGACCCACCATTTCCGAAAAACCGCATTTAGAATTTTTATTCCCGAGCCTCTTGTGTCATCAAGAGACGCCAATCCAGCGACAAAAACTCCGATAGCAATTGAAACCATAGATATGACAAACCCTATGGCGGCGGCAATGCCAAGATTTCCAAGAACCTCAGCTACGTAAATCATCCATGATAAGCTATTCATCTCTTTCCGCCTCTCTCTGTTTAGCCCGTTCCAGGCTCTGTGTGTAATCGTCTCTGATAGCTATGAACATTTCCAGTCCTTGCGTCTTTGTGTCAACGAGATGCTCTGGAAACTTCTTTGAATGCGTATCTAGCCATGTTTCTCTGGAATAGATTTGCTTGTCTAGGAACTCAATCTTAGCCTCGACGTTAGCGGGCATGGCTTCCTCCTATTCCCAGCGTTTCAGTGTACTCCAGCCGTTGTCTTTGGCAACTGAAATCTATGCATCAGCCTTGATAAGATCCCATGCTTTCCCACGTCTGTAGTTAGCCCAAGGATCAGTTCTAACTCCACCAGTCAGCCTATAAAATGGCTCACTATCCCAAGCATCTCTGTTAACTTGTTTGCACCCTATAATCATATCTGGGTTACCGTCGCTCAAGTCCCGAAAAACATGATATCCCGGCGTAACCATTCCAGCATCATCAGCCTCTTTCATCAGGGCTTCCATTCTCTCCTGCCATTCAATAGGCATAGCCTCAAGCGCTAGCCTTGGAATAACCAGATAAGGCGTCCTGTATAATCTCTGCCCGAATATGTCGCTCATTGCTCATCCTCTGGATCACGAGTTCCACCACGTACGATTATCCATGCTAGAAGGCTGAATACAAAGCATGTGGATAGGATTGCGTATAGGAACATCTACTCGGCCTCTTGTTCTGCTGTGGGTGGGGATGGCGGGGCCGGGAGAGGCATTTCCTTCGCCTTCCGAAGAAGGATGACAACGGATTCCTCAAAGTCCGGGATGTAGCCACGAAAGGAATCAAAGATCATTTGGTGAAGCCGAAGCGCCTCGATCAGGAGCGCGTCTCTCGCATAGAAACTCTGGCGCTCTGCCTGGATGGGGCGGGTGATCAAATCAATGAGATGATCGTGCTCAACTTCTGCGTTCTCTTTCGCTTCGCCAAAGTCGAACCGACCTCCGATGAGGGAGTAAGCGCTTGCATAAATGCGGGCCTGCTCCATAATTTCTGCGATCTGCGGTATCTGTCCGGCCTCTATATCTTTGGGAGTGGTCATGGGTTAGGACTCCTTCGACCGAACTTCGAACAATTCGCCAAGAGTCTCTCTGGCGAAGGTGATGAAACCTTCAAAGGCTTTGGGGCGATATCGATAGAGTTCATGAGCCGTAAGCGCATAAAGGATTGCTTCGGCTGTCTTGCGTTTCTCTTCCATGATGGCTTCGGCAATTATTGATGCCGCCAATTTAGGCTCAAACTGCTGCCTGTCATCGATGCCGACAATACTGACGGCCTTTTCAAGGATCGCCTCGGAAACAGCCTCAGCCGACTTCATCACTTCCTCTGGAATGCTCTGTGGGTTGGTCATGTCACTTCTCACTGAAATTGATGAGGTCTGTCGGAACTGGACGCTTTGCCTGTTGAGCAATCCTCAACTGCGTGTTTGATGTTCGGAGGATTTCACGCGCTTGAGATGCGATAGAATCCCCGCGAGACGGGTCCATCTTCTCCGTCTTGATTTCATTCAAGGTTTCCCAAAGAGCCTGCTTCAGGGTTGTTGCTGTAAGCTCGGTCATAGTCTCGTCTCCGTTGTTGGGATTTATTCAGGGTTCCTTTTGATACCCTGATTTCGTAATCATCCATTCTCGATAGGCATTCTCGTCTGATGTCCAAAGCCAGGAGATAGCATTCCGCAAACTCTCCGTATTCCTTGGCCCTATATTGCCTATCGTATTCTCTCTTCCATTCTTTGTACTCAGGACGCCTGCAATATTCCACGTGTTTTGGCATCCTCCTTTTCCGCGTCTCTTCCTCTTTCACCCGGTCGCATGTGCGCTTGTAATGTTCCGCCTTTTTATCTTTTATGTCATGGAGGTTTTTCTCTCTGTAGGCGATATCGTACAGTCTCTTGGCCTCAATCTTCTGTTCTTTCGTATGGCCATTCCTGCGATGAAGACCGGCACACTCTCTATTGCAGAACATCGGGAGACATGACTTTTCTGCCCTCCTAACCGCCCCTGTTGGCTTGTCGGATGCTTCGCCGCAGTGAGCGCATACAATACGCACTAAATATCTCCATCATTTTGGTGCGGGCTGAACAAATTCTTGCTTGGCTTTGGATGCGTGAAAATAGCAAATGCTTCCTTATGATCCGTTTCAACCTGTCGTGTAATGCGTCGGAAATTCATTTCGCTGTTCATGTTCCCTACCGATGTTCCGTTAAGCCTGCGACCATGCTCAGATGCGAATGATGCAACCGCGTTATGGCCTCGATAGATAGGGGCTCCGAGGTTCATGGAGATCTGCTTGCCGGTCATGCCAAGCTCAATGCCAGCGTCTATCTGTGTTAGCTTTTGTTCTTTGGTGGATGTTTCCCAGAAGGTCATGATTGGCTCCGAAGAGGATAGCAGTTCCAATTAGCCACGAAAAAAAGATCGTCAATGTCGATTTCATTCAACGACATTGACGGGCCTAAAATAGCATCCGGAAAAACTTCCCTCACCTCGCGTAAAGATTTTTCGGACGGCGTGTAGTCTTCATCACCAAACCAAACCACGCAACTTCTCCCCGACTTATCCTCAAAATGGATATCCATCTCATCTTTCCTCGTCCCATTGGTCAACCATTGATTCCGCTTCTTTAGCCGCATACCCAAGCTCTTGAAGCTCATCTATTGCGTCTATCCAGCTAAGATCACCTGCCATAAATTCTTTCCTAATTCTTTCCTAATTCTTTCTACACCGCCATTCATGTTCTCTCTCCGTTGATGTGGTTTATTGCTTTGGAATGGTTAATCCTCTTCGGCGCAGGCTTCCCAAGGCTGCATGGCATGGCAAACGTTTCCGCTGTTGATTTTTTCTACGGCCTCCCACTGTTCAATATCCTTGTATTATACAATATTCATTGCCAGTTCGATTGCGTCGGCTTCTGTCTCAGCCTCGACATTTAAATAAGCCAGACCAGTGATTGGAAGAGTTACGTGCCAGTTTTTCATCTTCATTCTCCTTGTGTGGTGGTCTTAGGGCGTTTCATTGCCAGCTAAAACCGCTCTTGTGCATCTCAATCTGCTGGTAGGCATCGCACATGAATCTAACCGTACTATCGCCTGTGTATGTCCTTTCGGATGTTTCGTTTCTCCAGAAGTCATAGCCTTGAGGTGATTGATTCCAGTTAAATGCTTGCTCTAGAGTATCTTCGCCATTGAGATAGTTCATTGCGGCTTGGTAGTTGAACTGCATTAGATCCAGGTCGTAATCAACCATCTTCTTCGCCTCTCAGATTCGAAATTCTTCGGAACTAAATTTCGCTTTGGTCTTCTTTTTAACTATTGGGTGCTTTCCGTTTCTCCCATAAAATCCGGAATCAATAGGCCAATTGACCGTGTGCCCTTTTGCTGTCGCGATTAGAGCGGTCGCAGAAAGTATTTTACTGGATTTGAAGTTTGGATTTTTATGTTTTCTTGCGTGGTACAGTGGGTCTGCACCACAAAAATCACAAGCTTCTTGAATTGTAACCCCATGATATTCCATGAATTTCTTCAAAGAATATTCGTTTCCATAATAAAATTCGTCAGCAGAATCAGTGATAAGAGGAAATGGAGATCCGCCATCTTCGCAAATCTTTGCAAACTCAAGAACTTTGCCTCTTGCATGAAAATATTCAGCATTGACATATTCTTCTCTCAAAGCCATGTGAACAACTTTTTCCATGAAAAAGCTTCCCTTGAACACAGAATGTATTTCAAATTTAAATGGAGACGTAGCTTCGAGACCATCCATTCTGTTTTCATATCCAAACGAGCAGCCAACTTTATAAAAATCGACTCTGCCATCAAGAGGGTGGATGCATTTTGCAAAATAGATTCTGCGGATATTTTCTTTCACGATGCCAACTCCTCTGGTTCATTAATGAATGAAATAACCCTATCCGCAGTCTCTGGCCACATTCGGCCTCCATTTCTAAGACGGCTGACAAATTTTCCATCGTTTACGGACTTTCGCCCAAACGTCGTTTCAGCCATCCCAGTCCGGGTGCAAAAACGTTCAATTGCGATAAGAACTTCTTCTTTTGTCATCATGTCGTCCACCTTAATTGGGTTTCGTCCCATCTGTCAATGGGCTTGTGCCCACATTATCAAAATATTTACATGCCCGCATTCGTTTTTCTCGCCACCCTGGTTTTATTTTTTTTACGGGTCATACCCTTATAACAACTAATGTCTAGAGCAGAGACCTAAAACAAAGTACCGTTATTAGATTAAGCCTTATTAGATTAGGTTTCAGTTTCTGAAATCCATTTGGTTTCAGTTCTTGAAACTCTACGCTTCCGTCCGCCCGTCTTTTTTTTCGTCATCGGGGCCAGATCGAACGCATCTTCTGCTGCCGTAATCGGCATTTTCATGCTATAATTATTGCCACAAAATCGCTTTTTTGAGATCATGATTAGCCGATGCTTATCCAGTTTTTTGGTGGCGGCTACGACTGTTGCAGCGCTAACCGAAAGACCCTCTGCAATGCCTTTGACGCTCCACCACATGCGCTTTTCTTTCGAGTTGATCTTGCTTGCTATGAAGTATGCGACACGAAAATCTCCATGTGTGAAATCACGCCTGACGGCGATATAATCGAGCCATTGACTGCGGAATGCGTAGAACTTGTCATCATCTTTTTCCATAAGTGGGATTTACCCCAAAATAACGCTTGACGCAATGGGGCTCGTCCCATAATGTGATTTTCAACGCAATGATGCATGTATCGAAGCACAACAAACGGAGACGGAAAATGAGCAGCACAATCAGATTTTGCGGATACCCAGCCGGAGCCATACAGAACCAAGCCCAACTTCAGGATATTGTCACAGAAGCCCGCAAAGAGAAGAAGGCAATACGGTTATATGGCGTATCTCAGGGTGGATATTTCGAAGAACTATTCATCACATCTAAAACCAAAATTAGGCCATATTCAGAAAACTCGGACATCATGATTTTCGAACATTTCGTTAGATCGAATTCCTTCGGAAAGAAATGGTATAAGTCTCATTCGTGCCTTGCAGACAGAAATATCACGGATAAAAACGGGCGTAGTGGTGGGCACAATCGTCATATGATTTTTGCCAACCGGGGACTAGCCAAGAGATATTCAGAATTCCTTTCTAACAACATTGAATATCAGAATGCGGTGAAAATGCATCATGCGGAATGCAGTAAACTTTTCAGATTTTCGTTTTAACACATCAACCCCTATCGGCAGGAGAGAGACAATGACGGAAGAACGGACGGCAGAAGGACTAGAAAGGATGGTGAGGTGTGCCGATAGGGTTGCCCATAATCTAGATAATTACAGTTACGCATTCAGCGTTGGAGAACTTGATGATGAAAGCTTTGATCGCGCTGAAAATTATCTTCTAATTCTTGCAGATCTCATGGGCTACAAATTTTCAAAGAAGGATGCAGAGTGATGAAGACGGCTGAGGAACTGGGAAACATGGCTCATATGGCCGACGAAGTTAGAGGTTATCTTAATGTTGCTAGCGTGTTTACTGAAAATGACCGAGAAGTGAAACATGAGATGAATATGGCGGAGAACTATCTCCAAGACCTAGCCTATCTCATGGGTTTTGATCTTGTAAAGCGCAAGGAGGAAGACAAGTGAACGTAGAACGAATTCTGAAACTCGCTGATGTTATTGAAGCTCAGCCGCATGCCAGCATGTATGAAAAGCGTGGCTTTAATATGAGCCATTACTCTCACTTTTGCGGAACTCCATCATGTATTGCTGGCTGGGCTGTTTACAAATTTGAAAATGATGGCCGTGAACTGGGTGCTGGCACCGGCAATCGGGCTATGCGTGCTCTAGATATTTCTGCTGAGCAAAAAAATGATCTTTTTGGGCCGATAGCCTTAGATTGGAACGAAATAACCCCACAACACGCAGCAGCAGTCCTGCGCCATCTTGCTGCAACAGGAAATGTTGACTGGAGCGTTGGCTAAAATGACTAAACTCAAAGACAGCATAGAACAGTCCCACCTAGATCATATCCAGGATCTATCGTACCGGCTGCAAGTGGCAGAGATGGAACTGGCGGAGGCAAACCGTAAATTCAACCTTGATGCCAATCACCTAACGATGATGGCCTATTTTTACGCTAATGCAAATCGATGGGATTTGGAGAAGATTGGCCTCATAATTGAGGGAAAATCTGGCGGTACAGGTTGGAAGAGGTTCAGCCACAACTTTGATATTTTCATTCTGAAGCTTGATATGGAAGGCCGAGAAGTTCTCGCAAAAATAATCAGGGATTATGTGAACGGGAAATTGTCATGAACAAGGAAGCGATTGAGCGCGCCGCAAACGCCATGATTGAGTCATTCAAGGACACTGTATCGCGTGGAGCAGCGGTGCCATTCGATGAGACGGGAGTTTCGGTTCCTAACCAGGCGGTTTTCGAGAGATACGCTGAAGCGGCTATCACTGCATATTTTGACAGTCTGGAGCCTGTGGCATATGCGGCTAGAGAAAACATTGATCGGCTTCAAGATGAGCCCGGCGAAATGTTCCTAGCAAGCAAAGGGACGTTTAGACCTGAAAATGAAACGCCGCTGTTTACTAAACCTTAATCTCCATAGCCCAATATAGCTATATCACAACGGAGAAATCAAATGAACATCATCGACCTCAACACCCGCATTAAGTCAGAACAGACACGTACAGCGTCTTTCATCTCAAATGCACCTGTATGGTTTGCAATTGCTCTCATGGCTCTTGTGCTGGCTGTGTGTGTCGTTAAAGCGCCTGAGAACTGGAATAACGTGAGGATTAGCCATGAACGAGTTTAAACACACAGAACTTCCCTGGAGCGTAGTTGCCGAAGACCTTCGCGGAGGGAAATACTACTCCATAGCTCGTCAGGGGCTGGAACCTATAGACATTCACGAGAATGAGAATGGGGAAGCCGACGCCGCCTTTATCGTCCTAGCCGCTAACTCTTACTATTCTTTGGTAAAGGCTCTGGAAGAGGCGGACTTCATCATGAAGGCAATCATAAACAGAGAGACGGTTGACCCTATTGCTCTCGCCAGCGGCATTCATTCTTCTGTTGTTTCCGCCCTGAAACTCGCAAAGGGAGGGGAATGAAATGAGTACATCTAAAGACACGCTTCGTGGTTGGTTCGAGCGAGGCGTAAAAGCAGGCAGCAGCCACATGGTAATCGTTTGCGATGCCTACGATCATGACGATTACCCGGTTTATTGCCAAAGCGAGGAAGAGGCGCATAAGCACTCTAAGGATTATTCGAATATGAAGCGCCCTATGGAGTGTTACAAGCTTTCCGACGACATGGAAGAGCAGATGAAAATGCATCGTTGCTGGAGGTACTGATGACAGATCAATCCCCATGGATGAAACAACTAGATGCAAGATGGGCCAAGACTTACCGTGAGCGCACAAAATGGTTCATGCGAATGGCTCGTGAAGCACACAAGGATGATCGCCATATCTTCGTAAGAGAGGCTAGACATCACCACAGGCTGGCTATGGAAATGAAGAGGAGTTCTGGAAATGGGTGACGGCGCTAACGACGCATTGAGAAGCTGGATAAAGGCAGGAATGCCTAGATCGAATTACGTTGATAACCACTTCAACGACAAATGCCCGAGATGCGGCACCAACACAAGAACAATAACCGGAAATTGGACTACGTGCAAGGAAACTGGCGAAAGACATAGGAGAGAGAAGAAATGAGCATTAACACAAAATCAGACTGGATCGAATTGGCTAGGAAAACTGTCCCTCTGTTGCCGGATTACATGTACGAGATGCGCGGTAATGTCGATACGGACAAAATAGAGGCAGAGCTAACCGAGATGGTCGAAGCCGAAGACTGGAAATCTCTGTATCTACGCTTTGAGCAGATTTGGCAATGGCTGCCGGATAATCCTAGAATTCGAGTATACCCGTTTGGGCCTCTTTGTGATTTGTGCTCTGAATATTGGGTGTTTCAGGAGGACGCGGAATGAATGACGAGACAAACCCACGCGCTGTTATTGGCGGCAATCTATCTCCGTTCGAGAGCGTAAAGCAATCCATTGAGGATCTATACGAAGAGGCAAAGAACTGGCTTGACGGCGAGAAAATCACAACGCAAGATCAAGCCAACGCACTGAACACCTTGCAGACCAGAATTCGCGAAGCAGCCAAGGAGGCGGAGAAAAACCGCAAGCTGGAAGCCAAGCCATTCGATGACGGCAAAGCAGAAGTTCAGACGCGATATAAGCCTGTCCTATCCAGAGCAGACGAAGCCGACGCAGCAATCAAGGCCGCTCTAAAGCCCTATCTCCTAGCCCTACAAGCAAAGCAGGATGAGGAAGCCAGGATTGCCCGTTTAGAGGCGCAACGCAAGCATGACGAAGCTATGGAGGCCATGCGTCAACGAGATGCATCAAACCTAGCACAGCGTGAAGAGGCAGAGAAGCTCCTAGAGGAAGCAAAGGCCGCAGAGAGTGCCGCTAACAAGGCGGAGAACACGAAAGCTCTAGCGAAGGGAGAAGGACGCGCCACGGGTCTTAGAACTGTCTGGCGAGCCGTTATGGACGATGAGAGAGAAGCGGCGGCATGGTCGTGGAATGAATTACGTCCTGAGTTGATGTTTTGGGTTCAAGACCAAGCCGATAAGGCTGTACGTGCCGGGTCTAGGAAGATTCGAGGATTTGTCGTCAAGGAGGAAAAGACGCTATGACATTTACGAAAGAACAGATTTCCCAGCTAACTGCCAAACTGGATATGGCACACGTTAAGCCGCCGACTCAATTTGGACCGAAGGGTGACTACCTGGAAGGCTGGCTAGTTATAGCAGAGGCTAACCGGATCTTCGGATTTGATGGATGGTCCTATGGTATCCAAGAGACGAAATGTGTTGCTCAGGTCGATAGAAAGGTAGGTTCACAGAAGCGCGATGGCTTTGGCGTCACATACACATCAAAAGTCCGCGTTGAGGTTGGGGAAGTCATGCGTGAAGACTTCGGCGCTGGACATGGCTATGATGTTGACCTTGGATTGGCTCATGAAAGCGCCATCAAGGAAGCCGTGACAGATGCTCTGAAAAGGGCGCTGCGCACGTTTGGCAATCCATTCGGACTAGCGCTGTACGACAAGACACGCGCTAACGTTTCAAATCCAGAGGATGAAGCGAGAGAAAAGGCGATTGATAACCTGTGGCAAGAGATTGTCAACATCCAGAGCCTACCGGGTCTGAAATCATTCTGGACGGATAACTACAAGGCCATCAAGGCGTTTGGTCAAGAGGAATATTCTCGCTTCGAAGGCAAGAAGGACGAACGAAAAGCCGTTATTGAAACAGCCGCAAAGAAGGACGATGCATTCCCCGGCGATACAGTGACAGACGAGGAACTTCGCCAGCATCCAATCAACGCAGGTTAGTCATGGCTCAAACCATAATCCTAGTAGGCAATTCACAGAGAGCCTTTGCCAAGCAGATGATTGACGCCGCGCCTAAGAATGCGGTGGTATCAATCAAGCCCGAAAATCGGTCAACCGCTCAGAATGCAAAGATGTGGGCGATGATCTCCGATGTGAGCAGAGCAAAGCCAGAAGGACGGCAATGGGTGCCTGAGACATGGAAGTCAGCATTCCTCCATGTTCTAGGGCATCAGGTTCGCTTCTGTGAGGGCCTAGATGGTTCCGGGCCATTTCCTATGGGTTTCAAGTCGTCAAAGCTCACAGTGGCTCAAATGGCTGATTTGATAACCTGCATCCAGGAATATGGCGATAGATATGGCGTCGTATGGACGGGGCCTGATGAAGAGCGCGATGTGCGCTGAAAAGGAGAGAGAAAATGGGTACTTCTACAGACGCGATTATATGCTACGGAATTACATTGGAGGGAGAAGATGAGTTGCCGGAATGGATGGAGGATCATGATGATTTTGATGATTTCCTATATAGCAAATCAGGTCTTCCGCAATATGGAGAGGATGGGCATGATTTCAGCGCTAGGAGAGAATGGCTAGAAAAACAGCCATGCGAAATGGTGCTACATTGCAGTTATGATTATCCCATGTACATTTTGGCTATCAGAGGGATGACCACGACGGCATCTAGAGGATATCCTGAAATCATTGAACCAAAGAATATCCCAACCGAAAAGCTAGAGGCATTCAACGCTTTCGCTTCTCAGTATGGATATGATGAAGAGCCTAGAATGGTTCTTTGTAGCATGTGGGGATAAGACACCAGCACACACCCTTGATGTGCTGACTAGGCGCGTCGTTACCGCGTCGAATGGGGATGAAGGCGTTTCCAAACCCGCGCTTTCATCCCCGTTTTTTGTGCGTGACAGGCGTAATTATTTTGCGATTGGCGCTTGCTTTTGCGGGAGATGAGTGCATAATAATTTCACATACAACGCAACGGAGAGAGACATGGAAGAGAAAGACGGACTGACGCTAAAATGGAGGACAATCAAAGGGTGGGAAGTGTCTTCTGATGAATTCAGGGACGCTCTTCAATCCTATTTCGATATTGGAAATCATAGCATGAGTGCCATGTCTCAGCATGACAGCCCAGATCAAAAAGAAGCTCTGTGTAAAGCAATTGACGCTTGTAATGGAGAGATCTGGAATGATTGGGATGGGGTTATAATGTCAAAGGACGAAGCTAAAAAATATGTCATGGGGCTGTAGACCATGAGAACCAAGAGCATCCTTATCCGCCGCCCTGTAGATCCGCTTGAGGATCAAATATCAGTGCGCCTATCCTGCAAACGAGGTCTGGGAGACAAGCGTAGACCTATTAAGCCATCATTGATAGATAGAGTGAAGATGATGCTGGGGAGATTTACCGATGCCAATCCGCGCTGATCGAATGAAATTATATCCGGGCGGCGGTACTCATTCGAAGGAATGGAAGGCGTTCCGGGCCAGCCTGATTGAGAGAGCAGATAAACGCTGCGAGGGCACGCCGATGCATCCAGAATGCCGCGCGGCCAATGGCGAAGCACATCCAGAAACAGGCTCCAAGGTTGTCCTCACGATCGCCCATATGGATCATGACGAAAGCCATGCCGATCCGGATAGGTGCCGCGCACTTTGTCAAAGATGTCACTTGCGCTGGGATTCGAAGCACCATCAACAGAACGCCGCACGTACGCGCCGAGAGAAGTCTCCGCAGATCGATATGGAGGAGTTGTTCTGATGGCTATGTCAATCCGCAAGCAACCTCTAGCGCCATCTCCAAAGGCAAAAGCAGTCAAGGATAAAGGATACCTAGCGTGGCTTCATAATTTGCCATGCGCGGCTACAGGCGTTGATTATGATATTCAGGCGGCTCATTTGTCTACAGCGGCTCCAGAATATGGTAGTTATGGAAGGGGTAAGTCATCCAAAATTTCGGATCTTTTTTGCCTTCCGCTCAGCCGCGAGCAGCACTCTATCCAGCACTCTATCCAGCACTCAATGAATGAAATGGAATACTGGAACAGCGTAGGCGTAAATCCACACCTCTTGGCATTGGTGCTGTTCGGCATTTACACACAGTTCGGAGATGAGGGTGTTCCTTATGCTCGCGAGATAATTCTGAAGGGAGTTAAGACATGACAGAGATAACCGGGCTTCCCACAATCGAAGAGCTTCAGAGAATGGCGGCACAGGTGGGCATGAAATTTGTGCCTCACGATAGAGCAGAGAGACACGACCAGTTGATTTCCATTCTCGAATCCGCAGCCAATCACAAGACACGGGCGGAGCTTGAAGGCGATATTGCAGACCTGCGTGCAGCATTATCCGAAGCCAACGAGAAAACCACTCTCCACCAATCAGATGCAAAGATGGCATGGGGAGAATGTGCAATCCTGCTGGATGCGATCAAACGAATTAGAATGCACGCTTCTAACGGGCAATCTCACGGCCTTTCTGCTGACTTTGATTGTGAAGATATCTTGCACATATGCGATGAATTCACGGCGCAAAACAAGGACACCACAGAATGACATCAGAGCAATTCCTATCTGCAATCGCTATGCTCCAGGAAAAGGGTGTAATAACCAACGGCAGAGGGTGGAAGGTCGATCTATGCCGCATTCTCAATATGACGCCTGAAACCATCACGTCATTCACCAAGGACGGCACACGCCAGAAACAGACAGACTATGCAATTGCGGCTATCGTGGCTGGCATTCCTGCGTATCCCGGCCAAGGCAAAGGCGTATTCATTCACGTTGGCAAGGTCGAAACTATGGCTAAAAATATTTCTCATTCATGGCTTGCAAACACGTAATAATGTGGCATAGTAATTTTACACACAACGGAGAGAGACAATGACCAACCTTTCAAACATCATGAAGACAGCATGGGCAATCTTCCGCAAGGAAACCCAGTTCTGGGCGCGTCCGCTCGACAAGTCTGGCGCGTTCTCGTTTGCCGCTCGTTTCTCCAAGTGCCTTCGCAAGGCATGGGAAGAAGCAAAGCTTGCCGACCGCGCCATTGCAATCCGCGCTGCATTTGATCGTCGCGTACAGGCTCTTGCCTCGTTGACGGTTGAGCAGAAGGAAACGATTGCCGTCCTCAAGGATGCGATTTCCGACCTCATCTATCTTCCGCAGCATATGTCCATGTCCGGTGAACGTGCGAAGCTTCAGGCGCGTATTGATGCTATTGTGGGAGGTGCGTGATGACACAGAAGCTTGAAGCCTTGGAAAAGGGACCATCATACGAATTTTGTGCGAATAAAGAGCCTAAATGCCCGCACTGCGGCGAAGATTTTAACATTCAAAATAACGAGGCTTGGAATCTTTATGATGATAACAACACTCATGAAGTTGAGTGTAATAGATGCGATATGAAATTTCAGGTGAATAGCCATGCTGAATGGCATTTTTCAACTGATGAGCAGGAGGATGATTGACATGACCAACACAGAATGGAAATCAGATCTCTACCGCCGTGCAAACAAAGCATATGCGGCTGGAACAATGCAAAACTTGACTCACAACGAGTGCATGTCCAAAGCATTTGACATCATAGTTATGGAAGCAGAGTTGTTTATAGCTGACGTGCTGGCGGAGAATGAAAAATTGAAGGCCGCGCTTACTGTGGCTGGCGAATGTTTATCCGGTGAGCCTCAGTATCACTATGAGGGGATGGGCTGCGGCCTTGAGGATCGGAACATCACTGATAGATATCAGGCAATGGAACACGGCTGGGAATGCGCTATGGGGCGTGTATATTCAGAGCACGTTCTGGGGGCTGTTGAAGCCATTGACGCGGCGCTCAAAGGAGAAGGCAAATGAAGTGGGTGTTGGTTCCTGAAGATCCGACAGAGGAAATGCTCCGTAATGTTGCGGAAAGATATGTTTACCATGCAGAGGGATGCAAATCGCCCATGGAAATGGCGTACTTCCTTTGCCGTGCCATGATTGCAGCCGCTCCAAAGCCAGAAGAACCCGTGTCTCGTCCGTATTCCGATATCGTTTCTCCTTACGCGGCGGCGTTAAGAATGGTCAGGGAAAGTGTTGGCGAACTGTTCGGACCCAAAGCGTCCATTGAAAGCGAGGATGCAGTGTTGCTGAGGGGGCCTGAACCACACCACGAAGCCGAAGCTATTATCGCGTCTCTACAGCGCGTGTCATCCGATACGACAGAAGACGAACTAACCGCAGCACTTGCAAATGCAATCGAGGCTGATCTGCATGAATAAGCTCTTTTCATTCATGGTTCTAGGCGTCATCTTCGGGTTTGTATTCCTGTTTACGATTGCGCCGGTCATTGGGAGTTTTACGCGATGATACGCACGCTAGCCGCAGCATTCGTTCTTATGGCTTCGTATTCCGCCGTAGAGGCTCAACAGACGCGCTTACCGCAGTTTGTGGAGTATTGTCGCCTGAACCCGGTTGAATGCCCAGAAATAGGCTCTAGAGTGATAGAGTGGTCTGAAAAGCTTGCATCCGATCTAATGCGCGTGAATCTGGATGTGAACTCCACTATGATCGAGTTGGCCGACGCACCGGGAACCGATACTTGGGAGGCTGATACTGCGGTTGGTGACTGCGAGAATTTCAGCTTGACGAAGCGTCGTCATCTCATAGCCATGGGATACTCCGCAAACGCTCTTGAAATAACAGTTGTTCGCGTAGGCAAAGACTATCATGCTATCCTAGTCGCTGTCACTAGCGAAGGGGATTATGCACTGGACAATCTAACCGATCATATCAGGAGGATGAAATGAGTTATTACAAAACTACTGGCCATGATATCAGCGATTTAAAGGGCAAGACCCTTTCGTCTGTTATTCAGTTTGGGGATGAGGCAATCGCCTTTGAAGATACGAATGGCGATTTCTATAAACTGTTTCATGAGCAAGATTGCTGCGAGCATGTTTGTATTGAAGACATAGAGGGAGATCTTCAAGATCTAATCGGGAGCGAAATCCTTATCGCCGAAGAAGTGAGCAACGAAGATCGTGGAGTTCTTCATAAATACGATGAGTCTTTCACGTGGACGTTCTACAAACTCGCAACGATCAAGGGTTACGTCGATATTCGATGGTATGGAACTTCGAATGGATATTATTCTGAGAGCGTCAGTTTTGGGAAGATGGCGCGATGATCAAGCCTAGCCCAGAACTCCAGCGCCTTCTTGACGCATCAAGAGCAGAGCTAGACGCACAAGACGCAATCGTAACCGGGTTTAGCGTCATGCAAATGAATGAACAAGGCGAGTATCGCAGGATAGCACCGATTGAGTTCTACCTGGATATCAACGAGGAAGCCGATGAGAAGCTCACTACCACACCCGTTTAAGAGCGTTGCCGGGAATGTTAACCTCAAGGGCAAGAAGCTCTACCGCTGCTCGTGTGGTTGCTGCAATGTTCGCAATATGAAGGATGAATACGTGGAGAAGATGGCCAAGAAAGAAGTTCTGGAGCGTCTTGGACACGAGTTCGAAACCATATGGGATGAGAATGTAGAAAAGCTCTATGAGGAATAGGCTCTAGAGAATTAAAAGGAGAGAGACATGTCAGACGTTGATTTTGGATTATTCCCCTGCCCACATTGTGGTGGAAACGATCTTGCGCAAGTTCACGCATCACCAGAATCTGGCATGCCGTATGCTATTGATTGCAACGAATGCAAATACACATTTCAACCATTGCATAAATTCGATGTTATCCATGCTTGGAATACGCGCAACATCATAGCGGATGGCGTAGATCAAGAGCGCCTTTACGATATGGCATTCTACACAAAATATTCAGAAGCAAAATCAGCAGGCAATGATTATGCGTTGGCACGGTTGCTTTCCGGTCGCCTTCGCGAAATGCAGAAACGGTCTGTCGCAGCCAATAAAAAGGTTACGGAACTAGAAGAAAAATTGAAATCGAAACTGGACTAACAAACGGAGAGAGGCATGGAAGAGCAAGACCCGATTGACGTTATCAAATCAGAGATGGAAGCAAGAGGGTTTAGGAATGTGGACATGTACGAAGTATTCGGAGGGAAAACACGCACCTCTGAAATCCTACGCCGTAAACGCCCATTGCTATTGAAGCACGTAAGGAGGCTCTGGGTTTATTTCGGTATTGAACCAAGTTACCTTATTGCGGAATATCCTCTTGACCTAACGAAGGAAGAGGCTTAGGATAAAAAGATGAGGCCCTCACGCGGTTCAAATACGTGAGGGCCTTGGATTTGACAACGAATTTCCTTGACCAGGTTTCGCGTTGTCATTGCAAGTAACATAACCCCTTGTTATGCTAAATGCAACACTTGAAACCCAGCATCCGTTCTTGCTGGTTCACACAATAAGCTGAACCAGAATCAAAATGCCTAGGAAGCGTGACCCATAGCGCCTAGGGCCTGACGGTGCAGGGCATCCCCCTGACGGTCCAATGGCTTGTATGCCTCCTCCCTCCATGACCACGAGGGGTAAAGCATATGAGTTTGCCAGCCGGTAGAAATGGCAAAACAGGAACGGGCTGTGGAAAGCTTGGCGGGCATGGCCCGGAAAAGGTACTGAGTATGCGTCCGTGATGGATTCCCTTGGTCGGGGACTGACGGCGGCCCTGTGCCATACCCTGTCAGGCAGAAAAGGGTGGAACTGTGAGAAGAATCAAAGGAGAGAGATAATGAAATACATACACAAGGGAATAAATGAAATCGTTACAGTTTTATTCCGCGATGAGAAAACGGTTTATGTTGAATACGAGCTTGGGAAGAGCAGGGTTGATCATGCGGCTGACTATTTCGAACTCAATTATACCGAATACAAAGAACCACGCAAAGCCGAAGCATGGGTTAATGTGTATGAATTTAATGGCGGACTATGGTTCAGTTTGCCTTATGAAAGCGATTCAGACGCAAAACGAAACCATAAAATGACTCCAAATTGCATAGACGCCATTCGTATTGAATACACAGAGAAGCCAAAAGGAGAGAGCACATGAACAACGAAACAAAGAAGACAATCCAAAAGATCCACGAACTAGAGGATGGTTTCTGCAATCCAATGAAACTCAAGATGGCGCAAGAACTCAGGGAGGATCTTCGCGAAAGCCTACAGGACAAGGGCTGGACCAATCAGGAAATCAAAGAAATGACGGACCTGTGATTGAAGGAGAGAGCCGTGAACATATGGAAAATGTTTTTTGGGGCAAAGGCAACGCGCGTTTATCTATCTCCTCGTGATCTGCTTTTAGAAGTTTCCGAGCATATCAACGCAGAAACTAAAGTCATCATAGACGCAGTTACAAAGAAGAAAAGCCTGAACACTGCACAAGTTGATATCGCCACTGTGCTGGCTTTACAGGCAGTTCAGAGATCAATCCACAAGGCCATAGAGGAGAGAAAGTGATGATGAAAGCGAGAATATTAGATTGGAGAATTTGGCCCGGCGATGCTTGCCATACAGCATACACTGCTTTTGGTGAATATGTTGTTCAGAAGGAAGATGATTTCTGGAGGGTTTACAAGGCCAATGAAAATGATCCAACAGATGAAAAATATGCGAATGCAAACGAGGCAAGATTGAACGCTCAACGACATTTTGATGACGCGGTCCAGGACTGCTTGGCTGTTGACTTCGATTTCCCCATGTCCTCTGCGGTTCCAACGGTAAGGGAATTGGAGGCGGCGGCTGAAATTATGGGGGTTAAATTTATTCCCTACTCGACGGACGAAGGAGAGAGCACATGAACGGAATTGTAGAGCATGTGGCTAAGGCCATTGAAGATGAATTGTCTGTCGATCTTTATGCCCGCGAGATAGCCCTAAAGGTAACGCCGTTCGCTATTAAGGCAACTCTGGAATACCTCAGTGAGAATGTGAAAGGGAGGCACGAAAACGCGCCAGAAAAGCAGACAGATGAAATTATGAATTGCTTTGCGTGTGCCACTATTGAAAACATTGAAGATGGCATTCAGGTTTATCTCTCCCAAGCCCTTAAAGAACTAGACCAGCCGAAGGGAGATAAGTGATGGTAACGGGACGAAAATTGTTAGGCATGGATATCAGGGGCGGATATTGGTTCGCAAGCATTGAAGAGACATTGTGGTTCTTTTTCAAATCCTCTCCAGTGGAAATCTCTGGAGGTAAAAATGGCATCACGTGGCACTATATGAACGGACAGAATTACGGTGATGCCAATACATGGAGTTGGCTTGAAGGATGTGCGAGAGGTCAAAAATTCAAACAGGGGGATTATTCGTGAACTGGCACCCAATTGAGACGGCACCGAAAGACAGGCAAATCCTGTGCTATAATGGCTTTATGGGCGTATATTCTACATCGTACACAAAGGCATGGAAAAACAAGGATGGCACTATTGACAAGGATTATCGCGGCTTTCCATGCGGTCAAACGAGCGGTATGCTGGGAGCTTGGGACTGTCAGCCGTCGCATTGGGCAGAGTTACCAGAAGGCCCGGAGGAAACCGCATGACCCCACTTGAGACAGCAGCAATACGCTGGAGAAACGCAAGGATTGAAGCCGTGAGAACATCAGGCAGTGATCCGCAATATATGGCAATCCTCAATGAGCTTTCAGAAGCGGAAGATGCTATGAATAAAGAGGTTATGAAACTGTTGGAGAGTGAATATGAGCGAGGATAAGCGAAAGATCGAAATCAACTTCGGGCTTGGGGATCTTGGCTTCTGGATAATGTTTTTTGTGCTATTCGTTCTTCTCTGGGGCAAACCGGATCTGTATGATGCATTGGTCAATCATTACAACGGTAAATGCACGGTTGAAAAACCAGAGCCACTGACGAAGCTTAGCTAGACCCAAACGAAGCGCCGGCTACAAAGGCGAAGATAAGGCCGAAGATGATAACTACGAGCTTCCAGAAGCCCTCAGGAAATCCTGCGTCCATAAAGTGCTCGTTCGGCACTACAGACATCCTGAAGGCTCCTTTGGCCACGAGAAAAAGCCCAAGCGATGACAGCATCGTTCCAGACCATGCCTCAGGACGATCAAAGTGGTTCCAGATCAATCTATAGCCGCCTGAGTAAACAAGCCCTAGAGCTAGCTCTGCGGCCCCTAGAATGGCATTGTGAGCGCCGTACTTGCCCCGCTCTTGTTTCCAGATGATATCCCATGCCTTAGGTGCGTAACCTACCAGCATAAACACCCCGGCAATCAACGAAAGAATGCCAACTGCACTAGAGATAAGGGGGCGCTGGATAGAAGAGCCAATGACGACATATAACGTGTAAATGACGACGAGTTGAAGCAGAAGCCAATTGTTTTTGAGGTTGTTAATCACTGCGGCCCCCTAGCATTCTATTTGCCTCTTCCCAGCTTGACATCAAGCGAATACCTGTACTAATGCGTTGCACAACCTGCCTGTACTCGCCTCTGGCGTTTATAAGGTTTTCTTCAGATTCTGTCACTAGGGATTGCTGTTCTTTTGACACAGGCATGTCAAGTTTCAGCCAATGGCGCATGGAAGCAAGCATGTCATGCGCTCCTTTTGATCTGGGCGTCACGCAGAGATTCAATAGACGCCCTCATGCCGTCAACGGAACCGGCCAGATGGACAAGGTTTCTGATATCCTCAATCTGGGCCTTGCGTGTTTCCTGGTGTGCGGCGCGTTCCAATTTGAGATCTGCCTTTAGTTCTTCATTGGCCTTGATGAGAAACCTAAACCCAAGTAAAGCGATGATGATAAACACAACGAGAACGGAGCCTAAAAGTCCCGCTTCATTGAAGTTATTCAGGGCCTTTCCTGCCGCCTCTTCTATCATTCTTTTTGACTTCGTGCCTGCTGACTAATTCAAGAAACAGTATGCCTAGGGCTATGAAAACGAACAAGCATAGGACGAAGAGGACTATTTTCATTTCGCCCCATCATCTCCAGTATGCCCATGCCACCAATGACGATAAGAGCGCCTAGATTGGAAATTTCCAAAAGCCCTAAATAGACCCACAACTGGCCAACGAAGCCGCCCACCATTAGCAAGCTGGAAAATACGGATGCGAGATAGGCAAGGAATATCCCAGTCTCCCAAGCCTCTTTGCTCCATCGAAACACACACAGGCATACGAGAGCGTCACAGGATAGGGTGAGTATAGGATGCATGTCCCTACTGCCGTAATCAGCATAAAGAGTGCTGGCGAAGAACGATACCCCGCCAGCCAATAACCACCACCAAGCGCGTGGAACATTGTAGGACAATGCCATAGCGACTAACGCAATACCAATCAGTGCCCAAGTCCACATGCTCATCATGATGCTTACCTTCCGCCGCCCAAAGTACCGAAGCCACCAATGATAATACCGCCAGCCGTACTCACGTCGCCTAGATCCGCACCAGCAGCCACACAGGCGTCAGTCTGATCACGGTGCAGGACGGCGAACAATGCGGCTACCTCGGCGATCTTGCCCTGAGCAGCGCGGGCATCACCAATGATCTTCTTGGCGGCAATACCCCTCACGAGGCCCTCAGCTACACCTTGCTCCGTGGTAGTGGAAAGCCTCTCAGCCTGAGCATATGCTTTACTAAGGTATTTATCGATTAGCGCCTGCGCTTCGACGCCGTTCGCTACGATTTCTTCGATTGTTGGCATGTATGTTTCCTATGGTTGATGTTTGGATTAAGTTACCCGCGAAACTTCAAAGGGTGTTTTGTTTTGGCCCGTTAGAGCCCCAATGCGGGCACTTCTCCCGCAACGAGCCATGCTTTTTGAAACTGTACGGGGTTCGGCGCCAAACCGACTGCTGTATTGAAGCATGGCGAGCACCTGATGCTGGTGTTTACGTCGGAACTCGCGCTGGCATCGACAACAAACCCTGAGATGCAATGCAGCATCCACGCATCATAGCAGTTGATCAAATCGCCACTTACTAAATTTGTCAACGATACGCCTGTGTCTGGCCGTGGACTTCTTGCCTGGAAGCCATAGAACCCTCGGGTCTGCCCCGATGGCTGTTGGGCAAGAATGGCCAGTGTTACGATTGTCCCTGCGACAGACGTACGTTCCCCTGCCGTCAGGGGCTTTTGGAACTGCTGGAACTGGCCCTGAACTGTTGCGTCAAGCAGGAAGGATGCCGAGTATGGCGCTCCGTTGAATACGTTCACGACATCCTTCGTCGTTGACGCTCCAGCCGGTTTTGTCCAGCCAGTCGGCGCGGCAGGAGGTGAAGGCCAGATTGAAAAATCGCCGTTCGCCACGAGAGGCGTGGCCACGCGCTTCGCCCAGGCCGTCGTTGTGAAGGCCCCAGAGAGAGCCTGCTTCCAAGTGGCAACCAATCGGTCTGCGACCATCTGAGCGCCTGCGGAATTTCCTGACGTGTCAGATGGGTGGATGTTATCCCTATAAAGGCTGGTGGCTTTTCCCGCCGCGATAAAGTCGGCGTACGTGTCAATGATGGTCATATCCGGCATTGGAGCTGCCAAGCTCTGAATTGCGGCATAGACTTTATCGTAACTGGCGTTGTCTCTCCAAGGGTTCTGTGTGGTGATCGCGATTGGGACGTTGGGCCACTTCAAGCCAATCATACCCAGTGGGCCAAGAAAAGTAGCCCTGCCTTGCAACAGTTCACCGGTGTATGCCTGAGCAAATGATTGCTGATTGTGTCCCTGGTGCCATATTATCAAATCCGGGGTTGAAACCGCATCAATTGCCGCCGCCCGTCTCGAACCATCGAACATTTGCCCGCTAACCCCGCCGGGTAACGCGGCAAGATAAACGGTTATTGTCGGACCGGAACCGTTTCTAATACGGTTAACAGAAGCGTATTGTTTTGGTCCAGTCGGCGCCGCGCCATCCCATTCGGCCCAACGATAAATATCAACATTTGAATCATATAAATCGCCTATAGCAACAGGCGTTTTATAAAATGGGCCGTAATCAGAATATCCGGTGCTATCGGCATTGATCCAGACTTTAACGCTCTGCCCAGCCCGTAGCTTTTGCTTAATTGGCGAAAAGGCGTTGAAAACAATGCCGCCGCCATCCCCCGGAACACCCCCGCCCGTAGAAAGAGAGGCGGATGAGCTAAGCGACGGCCTAAGACCAAGACGTGTCATTGTACTCATGTTATCGTCCCGGCTGTCGTGTTGCTCATTTGTTCGTTCCTGTTTATACTGTACAAACGATAAGAGCGCTAGACCATGTACGGACTAACGCTCTATACGTGGATAAACGGATGAGGATTTTTAGGCTCGCCAACCGCTTGCCGTGTATGTAACGAGTTTATCACCGCCGCCTAGAATTGATGCAGTCGCGCCACCGATAAGGCCAGTGACTGTCAACCCAAAGATTCCGAGAGATGCAGGGCTTCTTATTCGGAAAGAACATCCCGGCCATGCGTTTGTTGAAGAAGGCGTCACCGTCATGGCACCAAGCAAAGTTGACTGTAGGCAAATCTCAGGTGCCGTAACCAGTGGGACCAACGACATACCACCAGATGTTTGGGTTGACGTGATGGCGTAATCTACGCGCTGTGGCCTCCAGTAGAACTGGCCCGAACTGGCATCTGATTCGCAGATCATGACCGTAGCGACTGACCCCCACAAATCCGTAACGCGGCCATACATTCTAAGGTATTGAGCCGAAGCAGGGAAGTTAGTCAGAAGATCTGAAACAGTCTGGGCAGTGCCGCTATTAACAAATTCCAAAACATTAGGAAACGAGTAAACTCCGCTCATTTCAATTCCCCTTTTACATGTAACCAGCAGATATGAACACATTAGTTGCAATTGCGGTTTTTGTATAGGGGCCAGTTGAAGACATAGCAAAAGAGATACCAGTACCCATGCGCAAAGGTGTTGGCCATGTGAAGCCGATTGATGACGTGTTGGCCATATAGAACACACGAGCGGGCGTCACCGTGCCATCGGCAGGCGCGGCAGTAGCATCAAAGATCATGAGATAAGCGGCGGCTCCAGAACCATTATATGCCTCAAACTCATAGAGATTGCCAGCAGAGGCTTTTGCCACCAGCGTAGCAGCAGCAACGGTAGTAGCGGCTCTTGTTACGCCAGCACCGACAGATGTGGTCGGGGCAGCAGCCGCGTACATGATATGATCGGAAGACATTCGAGCGTGGCCGAACGAATTTTCCGTAATGGCGGTTACAGACGCATCATCAAACTGTGCAATGATGGCTGACGCCGCAATGCCGGTTCCAGTTGAGTTGGTTCCATTGATAGCGCCACGAAGAATGTCTAGCGTGGTGCCATTGTACGTGTATCCGACCGATAGCACCTGGTCGAAGTCGTTTTCGATTGTGGAGCCATCTGCGGGGCGAACTGACGATGCACGCGGCATCTCTGGATTAAGAAGAGTCTGGATACGCAACGACGTGGTAAGCGTGCCGCCATTTACGTAGCGCATTCGGAAGTAACGCTCTTGGCATGGAATTTGAATTGTCTTGGCCTGTGTGGCGCTAACTGTGTAAGTGTCTACGATATCCCAGTTCGTGCCGTCCGGGCTTTGCTCAAGACTAAGCCCATTTGTCGCGGACGCATGGCTAGAGAAAACAGACACCGTCACAGAACCGTACTGGATCGTGTCAACAGAAGTTCCTGTAAATGTTGCACCAGAACCTAGATTGGCAGTCGTGGAATTCACATCGCTGACGGCGGTCGTATTACCTGATACCGTCACAGGGATAGCGCCGCCAACTGAGGCAATCGCCATTTTGGGAGCCCATGTGCCGTCTAGCTGATCTACCCATTTCTGGTAGACATCAGTGCCAACATTTGGAACGAAGTGATTTACATCAGCCATGAGGGTAATCCTTTATTTCTTGCAGCCGGGAAGGGTGGCGCATAGTTCATTTGTTGCTGCGACTTCACGCGCAAACTCGATATCGCGATTGATGATGAATTTCCGCGTTTCTGAGGATGGATGCAACATGGAGAATCCAGCGCCGGATACGTCAGGAGCTTTTGTCGTGCATGAGGCCAGAAGGATCATGGGAAATATAAGCCATTTCATTCGCATTCTCCATTAACCGTCACCCCACCCAAGGCGCGACACAAATCTGAGGGTGTTGCCTTCTTTAGCGATGCGTCGATCTTATCACGCTGCTTTACCAGTTCCACGGCTCGCTTTAGTGTTTCTGCGCGTTCAACTGCGCGGCCTTCATCATAAGCAGCTTTGAAGCTCATAGCGACCAAGCCAGCAACAGCTAACGTGGCGATGCCAATGAATACCCACTTAATCGTCATTCTTTAGGCTCCGAAGATGTTGTCACTGTTGCGCCTGTTTCGGTGACTTCTGTCGCGGTCGTAATAGAGGTATTGGCGGGAGGACCAGCGATAGTAGTTTGCTTTGAGATCCAATCAGTGCCATATGCCGCCGCAGCCAAGCCGAATACAGGAATGGATAGAGCACCCCATGCCTGCATCGCTGCATCTTGCGCCATTTGCGAGACGGGAGCGCGAAACATCAGGAACGTGCCGACACATAACCACCACCCCATAACGAAGCTTGCAAACTCTCGTTTTAGTGTCGATGTGGATATGTATTCGATTAGGTGTTTCACGACGCGGCCTTTATAGCGCTTAGGAACTTAGTATAATAACCAGCCACCTTTTCGCCGTGGCTATCAGGATTGATGATTTTGCGAGCGCCGACCGGGTCTGTGGTATCATGGTCAAAATACGATGCTAGGCTTTTCCCGGTAAAGCGGCCATGAACCATTCCATCCACCAGGATATGCGCTGCGGTTTTTGTTTCGCTTGCCGCGTCTGGATTGTCTACCAAACCATATTTGGCATAATTATCTTTTCCTGTGATCTGGACCAGTCCGCGCCCGCGATATTTCCACCCATCATCCGGCGCTGTATTACCCATTCTACCACCATAAACCTTGTTAGCAAGCTTTTGGGGGTTGTTCGCGTAAGGCGTTGCCGCTGCAAGGGTTGGAAACCTTGAAGGCCAAACTTGAGTAAGGCGTTTGGCTGAGTAATTGAGGTTCTCGCTAACCGGCTCAAACTTTGCACCAGTCTCATGGAATGGGGTTGAGAGAGTGTATGCAAGCCAACGGTCATCAGTTAGGTTTGACTTATTCCAATCGTCTAGGATTGCGTCCATCCCGTCAACTTGCCCTTGAGACAGCTTGCCTCCAAACAATGAAGCTTTAACGGCTGAAAAGAATTTGGCGCGGTCCATTTTATCCTCACGTATCGACAACGATTGTCTTAACAACTGAGTCAGCAAAGATGACTTTCAGATCGCCGTCTGCTGTGTCTACATAGATTTGAGCCGAACCAGCCAGCGCACTAGGCGCAGTAATACCGTCAGTGATGGTAAGCCGATTGGGCGCGGTGCTTTCCCAACACTCAGCCCAGTCCGTGTTAAGAACATGCCCTGTGCCGGTGGTAAGGCGAACCCAGCCACGCAACGACATATTGCCAACAATGGTAAACAGCCGATTGCGCACAAACCAGCCGATTGCATATTTCCCTGTCGTTGGAATGGAGACGGAATTGTTGACGCAGATATTCTTCACGCGGCCAAACGTTGAAGATGAAGGGTCGCCGTCTTCAACAATGAAATTAGTAGCACCATACGCTGCTGGATAATTCAGATTGCCAATGCCGGTGTTGTTTGCATTGTAGCCAATTTGCACAGGATCAGCGTAGATTGTCGTATCTGACCAGCTCTCAACGAGAACACCTGTTCCGCCGTCAATCGATTGAAGGTTTTTGAATGAATTACCAGACCCAACACTAATCGTCAGGGCGTCACTGTATACGCCGCAAATATCGTTGCCAGAGTCCCATTTGCCGTTCGCATTGCGCGCCGGATTTGTATGGAGTGGATCTCCGTCGAACATGTTGCTTTTTATTTCGACAGTGCCTCTCCCGACTATAGAAAGCCCACGTCGAACATAATTTATAACCTGGTTTCCTTCTACGAGGACGTTTTTCCAGCAGAGGTATGTAGAGAGATAATCACCTTCAAACTGAATACCGTCATACCCGCCGTAGGAGTGATTACCAGAGATAACAGCGTTTGCCAAATGCCCAGTGAAGATAAGATGAGCGCGGGGGCCTAGGGGATTGTCAAGCCCAAGAATAGCGGCGGTTATGGCTACATTGAAAGGGCCAGACACTGTCATTCTAGACCCCAAACCATAGTCAGAGTATAGCGTTGTAGGCTCATAACTACGCATACAGATGTTGTTAGCCACGATGATGTTTCGCGGGCCAATGTTAGGAGGCACAACGTCTGTATTGTTCGTGAAGAAATAAGGATAGGGCGACACGACGCCACCGGAGCCATTTGGTCCTTCGGCGTAGCCAAAGGCGTTAGGCGTTGGGACATGTGTGTCAACATGAATGTAATCATTCTGTGATCCACCTGAGCCACAGATAAGAAAGCCATCAAAAACTGTATCGATTACATTCCCCGTAATCGTTCCGGCCATCGTAGCCGTATTTCCTTCATCCGTGTCGCCAATGCCACCAGCGCCTACGGAAATAGCACGAGTCTGAATTCGCTTTAGAACATTACCAGTGATGGAAAAATCCTTGGCCCCGACTAGAACAATACCCTGCCCGTCACGAATGGTATTCCCTGTGACCACAACAGTACGATCTTTGGGCGAATTTCCAGCATCAGTCGTATGGATGGCAATGCTATCATCCATGATTTTATCGCAAGTATTCCCGATGACGACATTGCGCGTGCAATCAATTAGCCGGATGCCGTCACGCTTGCCAAGATTGAGCCAGTTGCCCTCAACATAGGCTAGCTTTGCACCAATGATGACCATTGTCATGTAACGCGAAAGCGTAAAATATCCACCCGTGCATCGGAATGACCCGCTCAGATGAAGTTCCATGAAATGGGAGCCTAGATTGTAGTTCGTGACGCCCCACTTTCCACGAAAATTAGGATTTACAAACTCAATGTCGATATCGAGATTGCCAAGACACGAGAAACATGGGTTTCCCTGTCCATCAACGTTGTCGTCAAAATAAATCTCAGCGCCCTTTTCCCAGATTATTTTTGTAGTAACGGTGAAAAGCACCGGAGGGCCGCGTGGGATGCGGTACGTTCCTGGCATCAGCCTGATCGTTCCACCTAGATCAACCGCATCTTGCAACTGCTGTAGGCTGCTTTGCGTTTGGTCAGTAAGTGGGTTGACGACAGTTTCGGATACATAGGAATTAGCTTGATGAATTGTCCCGTCGCTCTGGAGAACAGGGAAACTCGCAACAGGGCCATCAACAATATCGCGTTCTGCGATATAAACATTAAAGGGAAGATATGAAGGCATTAGTTCTTACCCCTTGCATCAATCCATCCGTATGCGGAAATTTGAAGATCCGTTCCGGTATTGTTAGCCTGCGCACGAACTCGTGCTGATGTGTCTGTTCTTACTCTCAATGTGGCCCTATCAATCAAACCGGATGTGTTGCCAATATCGGCCAAAGGAGCCGTAACAGTCTGGGGAGCGACAGCAGGGACATCAGGAGAACTAATCAGAATAGCCCATGCATTTGACGCATTTGTCCCTCTGACTCTAAGCATGGCTTGCATTTTGACGCCGGTTGGAATTCGCATAGGAAGAAGGCTAGATGTCGTTGGCTGGTTTCCGTCATAATCCAGGAATGGAGCGCTCAACAGAAACTCATCACCGAACTGCGAAAATGCCACGATTGCGCCACTAACTCGCACGAACGAGGCGACACGGCGAAAGATTGTGTAGTTCGTTGGCAAAGTTGGGGCCGAAGCTGAGGCAGAAAAAATAACATCAACGACATTCGTATCCAGTCTTTTAATCACGTAAACATGATATGTCGTATCGGCTATAGATCCGGTATCTAGACCGCCCTGATTGGTTCCAACAACCCATGAACCGTCAAGCCGCTTGGTTAGTGCTGATGTGTTGCCCATGTAATTGAGGTTAGTCGAGTCTGCGCAAAAACCACCTGAGATATCGATATCGTTCGTGGCGTCTGTGGCGTTGTTTGAAGTCGTGAATCCAGAGAGATAATTAAACGCAATGACAGATGGAACGACAGGCGGCGTTAGAAGATCAATCAGCGCTTGTTCATTCTCGGCCAGTTGATAAAGGGCCTCGACGTCCAGATCGCGATTTGTGCCATCCGTCATTCCAGACAGATCAAGGCGTGCCGTTTTAGATGTATCCGCAACATTGCGAAATTTCCACGTATCATTAACCGGCGTGGTGCCGTCTACCGCCTTTGCAATAATAGCAACAGTTGAACGCATGGCGTCGTCAATGTTGCGCGCTGGGGAAGAGCCAAGGATAGGCACGCCGCCAATATCGGAATTAGACGCTGGATCGTCGCTAAAGTCGTTGATCGTATTGCGTGCCATTTAGGCCCTCTTATCTTTGGAAATCATAGGGGAGCCCCGCCGCTTGCGCCATTCGGAGAGCCACCGGATGGGGTTGGTCTGCCTCCCCCACCAAACATTCCGCCGAAGAAACCACCGCCAACAGGCTGCGCATAGCCACCGTAAGGAGCTTGGGAAGTAACAACACCAGTAGGTGAAACTCTTGTGGTCCAGCCCCCTGCTTGGCTCGTTATTTGTGAGCCATCCGTAGCAGTTCCAGTGACGCCCGGAGTTCCAGCACCATAAGCCCCGTATGCAGCCTGTACGCCGCTACCGAGATTGGTTATACCGCCACCGTTAGCCGTTGAGCCTAGTGTGCCTGAATTAATGCTAGAGCCCAACAGCCCGCCAGCCAATGCGCCAATTGGTCCAGCGGCAAGGGCTCCAAGCAGTCCCGAAGCGATTGTGGGTTTATTCATAAAGCCGGATAGAAGACCCGTTCCAACCTTGCCACTACCAGAAACGCCAGACGTATCCGGCGCTACTGCAGCCTGCTGTTGAGTGGGGGTGACGTTGACTGGACCGGCAATGGTTGGCTGTTCAGTGATTTGCTTGGTTTCAAGCGCAGGAGCAGCAACATCACTATATGGGCTTGCAGGGTTAAGGTCAACGGGTTGGCTTAAATTGGTAGCCTGTGCAATGCCAGAAGGAACGGCCTCAAAACTGGAGAAATACCCGTCAGGAATAGACGCTGTGGATAGCGCGCTCTGAGGAAGACCAGTAGGGCCTAGAATTCCACTGGAGAGGCTTGTGGAGACCGGAGCAGCAAGCGAGCCGATAGGCGCGCCGGATAGAATTCCGGGCGTTGTGGTCGGCGCTGCGGGGGCCGAAATGGTAACTGGGTTAGGCGCTGGTGAGATTGACGGCGCAACGGCATTGATTGCTTTCGCGGCAGCTTGAAAATCGGGAGATGGAGCAGACGGAACGTAAGCGTTTGCAAATGCATCCGGGATGCTGAATTGTGGTTGCTGCGTAAACGATGGAACCGATGGCATTGCAGGATTTATTGCGGAGCTTAAATCAGGATTAGAAATGCTCGCAGGAGCATTTAATTGTGATTGAGCGATTGCCGCGTATCCTGGTATCTGCATCTGATTGGGGGATGTGATAGCATTTGCCCCCAACATACCAGTGCTAGGTACGGTGGCGCTCGTTGCTATCGGCGCGGCACCTGCGAGCAATCCGGTAGCTGGGGCGCTGACAGTTGGCGCGGCAAAGGATTGCGTGTTTGTGGCTACATCGATTACAGGGCCAAATCTGGCCGCGTCGAATGCAGGCGCTGGACCGAAGCGAGCGCTATTGAAGTTGCTAACATCAGGCGCGACAGGAGTATCAACCGGACCAAATCGGGCAGAGTCAAATCCTACCGGAGCAACAGCGCTTGCGGATAGAGGCGCATTACCCGCGACTTCACCCGTTGCTTGTGTCTCAACGGCATTAAACCGGCTAGGATCAAAACCAGCGGTATCAATCGCAGGGCCGAAACGATCTGGATTGAAACCTGACGTATCGATAGCATCGCCAAACCGGCTTGTGTCAAAATTAGACGTATCAGTGGCCGGGGCTGCAACAGCGCTAGCCGCGAGATTAGGCGCGCCGCCTAGAATTCCAGAAGCCTGAACACTGTTCATTGGTGTGGTCATTGGGCCAGCATTAGCCAAGGATGCGTAGTTATTGACGGCTGGGCCTAGCACTCCCTGCGTTGACGCCTCGACAGGCGCAGCGCTTGCAAGATTGCTCCAGCCTTCAACGGTAGGGCCGGGAACTGGTGCGACTGCAACGCGACTGGGATCTGAGATAACACCTGTTTCAATCGCGGTAGGCTGCGGCGAAAACATAGATGCCAGCATGCCTTGCTGTGGAACTGTGTCTTGAGAAGCGGGAACCGGGACATTCGTAGGATTGGCAAACTGTGCATACTGGTTCGGCTGCATATAGCCGTTGGCTGCGCCAATAGCGCGGGCTGCGGGATCGCTGAAAAACTGATGGCCTGTAGTTGCCGTTTCGTAATTCAGTCCGCTTGGGAGGTTATCGGTTGCAGCAGGAGTAGCATAGAACGTGGCAGACGTTGTTGGGCCGTTGACTGCGACATGGTCAATTGCTTCTTGCGCCATGTCGGTAAGCGCAGCAGTGCCGGGTGGCATTCGTGTGCCGTAACTATTAAATTCATTGGTATTAGCCACCACGTCTTCTTGGGATATCCCCAGTGCTTGAGCGCGGTTAGCGATTACGGATGCAATTGCCCTCATGTCAGCAAGACGCTCAGCGGGAGTACCTGACGTGGCCTCACCTGCGACCACCTGAGCTACGCTTCTTGCTATAGGCATTGATTACCTCTGACTACATGTTATAGTGCGAGGCAGCATTGTGTCACCGATGCTGCCTCTAACCGTGGAACGATCGTAAGGAGATCGAATGGCTAGCTTATCATTCGCACAAATATCAAAACTTCTCAAGTATGAACCTGAGACTGGACATTTGTTCTGGAAGGCGAGAACTCCCGACCTCTTTGGTGGGGATAAAAGACCGGCATCACACTCATGCGCCATCTGGAACGCCAGATATGCAGAAAAGCAAGCCTTCACCGCCAAAGGCCCGAAGAACGGGTATCTTTACGGCAATATATACGACAGGAGCCATCTCGCTCATAGGGTAGCGTGGATTCTCCATCATGGCGCGTGGCCAGCGAACCATATTGATCATATAAATGGTATCCGCACTGATAATAGGGCTTCCAATTTGAGAGATGTGACAAGATCTGAAAACAACAGAAACATGTGTCTTTCTTCTGCTAACACTTCCGGCGCGATTGGTGTCTCTTGGACAAAAAGAACAGAAAAGTGGACAGCAAGCATAAAATTTGAAGGCCAAGAAATATTTTTAGGTAATTACGACAAGTTCGAAGATGCCGTGAAAGCTAGGGGAGTGGCCGAAATAAAATTCGGATTCCATAAAAACCACGGACGATTACCTGCGTAATATCTCTAGCAATCGGCATTAAAGAGCATTCCCCTGATTATACGAGTTATTGAATTCTGGGCTTACACGATTTTGGGTTGGCTGCTGCCCTGAGACCACGGGGCTTATGAGTTTCATCACCAACTGGCGTTTTTGATCCGCAGCAATTTTCATCGACTCAATACGCATTAACTCGCCAGTGATTTGTTTTGCAGCGTTCGGATCGCTGGACAGAAGCCTTTTGGCGACTTGATCGGCCACCTCTGGCGTGAACCCACCTAGCATTTTGAGACGAGAACCAACCCATCCCAAAGTTGCCGAGATAGGTCCGGCAGTTGTGGTGTTTTTTACGAAATCAATCGTATCTTTAAGTCCCCCAGCATCTGCCATGTCAGCCAATTGCTTAGCTGTTGAAGAATTGCCGGTGACAATGTTGTACGTTGATCTCTTTCTAGCTTCGTCAAACATTGCCTTGCGAAACTCTGAGAATTCAGCGTCATTGTCAAACGCAGCCTTTATATTCCCTAGTTGGTTCTTGTTCGAAAAAAACTTCAGAAGCGCGTTTTGCGTGAAGTTAGTGTCGCCAATCTTTTTGCGCAGGGCATCGGCAAAGCCAATCTTGAAGCTGTCTTTTTCGGCTTGGCTAAACCCGGACACCATCCGCTTAGTAGCTTCAGGCGACTGCCCCATCGCTACACGACCAGCTTCTAGCGCATCATCTAAGGAAGCTTGCCCAGACCAGATCTTGCGAGCCTCTGCGTATGTGGGGTTCGCTGAGTCAACCTCACCAAGCATCTTGTTTTTTAGCTGCGTCAGAATGCGAACATCATCATTCGCGCCAGTTCTGCGAAGAATCCCGATTTCATCGTCAAGCGCACGCTTAATATAATCCCATCCCTGAGTATCAGGAACACGCTTGATCGTTACAGTTCCATCATCTGCAACGTTGGCAAACATCTGGCGAAACTCAGTCTGGCTATTAGCCATCTTTTCCTGAGCCTTACCAAGCGCACGTTTCACAGCGGGGGTCTGGAGAATATCCTCCAAAGACTTGCTAAATGGAATTGGTGTGTCGTAGGCTTTCTTGTAAAGAGGTGCTGCCAATTTCTGAGCCGTGTCTGCAATCTCGTCCTTTGCGGTAAGGTATCCATCTGGGTCCGCGAACGTTGCCTTTATGGAAGAACGAATTCTGTCTCCCTGCTGCATAGCCTTCAGAACAAGTCGCGTGTAGATTTTCTGTTGAGCAGGACCGGGGATGTTGCTCGCTGTCTTCAGTAAATTCTGCGTTGTTTTGCCGCCTACGTCTGCGAGAGAAAGACCGGTTCCATTTGCCATTTTGGCGGCGGCTTGTTCGGGCGTAGTCCCCGCTGAAGTTAGGCGTTCTGCGATCTTCTGGTCAGCAAACTTTCCAGGATTGATTCGCGCACCAACGGCATCGATGAGCGGGCTAAATGCAGCTTTAAGGCCCGCTCCAACAACGGGGATAGCCCCACCCAATGCAGCACCAGTTGCTGCGCCTTCAGCAGCGCTAGAAATGCGGCCACCAACGCCCTCTCCGCCGCCAGCACCGTAAGCCCCCCCATACAATGCTCCGCCAGCTACTCCTTGCGCAACCTTGCCTCCTAGAGACGCTCCAGCAACCGGGCGCAGGAATGGCGCTCCAACCTTACCAAGCGCCCCAGCGCCGACGACAGAACCAGCAACTTTTCCAGCGATTGAGGCGGCAGGGTCGGCGTTGTCACGAGCCTTTTGTTCGTTGCGAAGACGTTCTAGCGTTGCGTCATAATCCCCAGCTTTGTCAGGCGCGAAGGGGTCAATTTTCCCTAGCATTGACTGAATAAACGAACCGGCTTCATCGGCAAGCCCAAACGACATCGCGTCTTGGCTGCCCTTGACGAAAGTATTTAAATTCCTGACCGCGCCGTCTTCTTTTTCGAGTGCGGCCAGATTTTCCTGTGTGTTGAATTCTGGAGCTTTTTCTTCTTCATCAACAACTGGTTCAGGCTGGTTCGGCGTGATTTTCATCTGCGCGGCAATATCATCGACGGTATCGGCCTGCTGTTCGGGTGTCATGGAAAGGAAGGCGTCATCCACTTTAACCTTTTTGCCTTCGATTGTAAGAGTTGCCATTTATGGCTCCACACTGAAGTTAATGCCGTTCTTCGTCGTGCCAGCGTTGGTTGGGGTTGCTGGATTGGCTTGCCCGTTGTTTGGCTTGTAGTAAGTGCCCCCACGCATCTCATCAGCACGTTGCTGGTTGAACTGCAATCGACGTTCGGCGGCGGCTATGGCTCGATCAAGAATCTGCTTGCGCGCCTCAGATGGCATGCTGGAAGAGCCTTGAAGATCGAGCAGGATCTTGCGTTCGCCTTCAGTCGGCGCGCCGCCAAAGATCGCCTTAAGCTGCCCAAGTGCTTGCCCAATTACCGCATTGTCGTAGTTGATGGTGGAGTTGGAGCTTTCTGGTGACGAAACGCTATCCGGGACAAGATAATCAGGTAGGTTCGCGCCTACTGTGGCACGCAGCCCCGCGCTCCAGCCAGAATTTGCAGAGTCAGATAGGTTCTTGGCCTGCTTCAAAGCGTCGATTGCTTGCGCGTTGACCGCGACCATTTCATCAGCCTCAAGAATAGCTTTTTTATCAACCGCTGTAAGAGATTGCTGGTCTTCGCGTGGAACCTTGCCTGTAAGAATGAATGTCTGATAGGCAGCGTCATCAGGCTTTAGGCCAAACCTAACGGCTGCGGCCTCTCTATCGGCGTAATCATTTTTCTGAGAACGCCCCGATGTTTCCTGTTGATAAGTCATAAAATCCTTATCGTAGCCATTGCGCTTAGCATACTCATATTCTTGCGCTGACCCTGGAATTTTGGGGGACGAATAATCGGCCAACTGTTGAATGTCGCCAGCATTCTTTTCAGTGCGGATGATTTTACCGTCAACATTCAAGAATGAATATTCAGGGCGAGCGGCTTCTTTCGCCTTCTGTGTTCTGTCGATATAGGCTTTGTAAGCCTCTTGTGGCGTCATTGCTCCAGCGCCCACAGCATTGGCTAGATCCTGTGCGTTCTGCTGGAGCATGGCAACAGTCTTGTTTTTGTTTTCTGTCTCCAGAGCCTTCGCTTTTTGAGCGGCGACAGCCGTGTTGACGCCCGTTGCACCATTGGAAAGCTGTTGCGCCCAATTCGTGCCAGATGAAAGGCCAGCGCCTAGCTGTGTGAAAAACTCAGGTGTTAGACGGTCATTACCGAACATTAGCGCATTCCCATCTGGCGAAGTTTAATGATCATTTCCGGGGAAAGATCGATAGTGCTAGTCTGGACTCCAGAACCAGCGACATTATATGGCTGTGAAGTGTTCGGATCAATAAACTGAACAGGCCCTCGTCCATTAGGGGAACCATTCCCGCCGTTTCCGCCACCACCATATTCAAACCGCGCAGAGTTATACTGCGGAGAATATACCCGGCTTAGCATCCCCTGCCATTTCTCTGGAGAGCCGCCAAATCCAGCGTCCAACTGTTGAGCCAAAGCCATCTGCTGACCGGGCATAAACGCAGCGAGCATTCCGGGCTGCTTTTCAGGATCTGGCTTTTTCTTTTTGTCGTTAGGCTTTGAGATAATCGTTGAATTGGTCAGCATGAATTATCCCCCAAAGATATTGCCAAGAATGCCAATGCCACTGTTTACACCACCCAGCGTTTGAAGGAAAGGATTAGGGCCGGGAGCCGTGGTGGTCGTGGTGTTGTAGTTGCCCGTTCCACTGCCAACGGCCAGAAGCTTTGACAACTGTTCCCATGGGAGATTTTGAACGCGGGCCTTGTCGTCCAATTGACGCTTGTACAAATCTTCATAACTAGCACCGACACCCATGCGGGTTTGCTCTGGAGCCTGAAGCCCCTGATAAGCCGTGCCTAGGTTCTGATATCCAGCCTGCCCAAGATTGCCGAGCGCTGCTGTAGCGGCGTCCTTGCGGCCTAGAAACTGGTTGAAATCATTCGAGCGCATTGAGCTTGAGATATCACCAGTAGCTCTAGCCAATTCGCCCTGATGAATAGCTGAACCATATCGACCAGCAGCCGCAGCGCTGTTATTGACAGATCGCGAGCTATCCCTCAACGCCGCATCAAGCACGCCCTGAAATCCAGGGTTGGCATTTGGATTATATTGCGATGTCGCCGTGCTGCGATACTGATCAAGCGCGGCCTTCATAGGATCGTTGAAGCCGCCATTATTGATGACGCCCTGATACTGCCCTGAAATCCCCTGACCACCAGAATTGGCATCCGCAATACCGCTCAGATTGTTATTTGCCGCCTGTGTCTGGTCAGACATCGGGACAACCATAGAACCTGAATTAGCTCCAGCGCCCTTATTGTAGGCTTTCAATGCATCCTTGATCGATGTCTTGAGGAGCGGCTGTAGCGGCCCATACGGCTGCGCGGCAGATGTAGTTTCGGTTGTTCCACCGCTCATATTAAATCTCCATAGTCATGATGCTGCTCACGACGACTGATGTAGGGTTTTCACGCTTCCAGCCATCGCGACCGCGCCATGCAAATCTACCGGCACCGCCAAGTTTGCCAAATCTAGCGCCTTCAGTGAGCATCTGTGATTTCCAGTCTTTCATATCTTCACCGACCATAATCAGGCAGTTAAAGACCGTGCCTTTTGCCCAGTTTTCAAACCTGCAAATAGCGGCACCTTTGATTTTTTCTTCCGTCGCCAGAATTAGAATTGCTTGACCAGTTCGGCACATGGTCCACATATCGCCTGCAGAAATCTCGGAATCCATGTCGTATACACACTCAACAATTCGATCCGAGATATGCGACCAGACTTCATCGACTGACGATGGATTTACAATTTCAATCATCCGGGACTGTTTGACCCTTGATTGGCACTGCTTTCAAAAAACACAACGGTAATGTCGAGATGATTGGCGGTTCCAGCCTTGCATTTCAATGACCAGCCAGTTCTCAGGAAAATGTTGATATCCTTGACATCATACTCATCATTCGCCGGAACAGAATGAAGCTTGGCGATATTGATAATAGCCGTTCCTGTATCATACCAGATTGTGATCGGTGTTGAGGTGCCATCACATGCAACTCGGATACTATCCACGGTCACTCTGGAGCCCTGAACAACAGTCGGGACAAGAACCGTGTCGGCTGTCGTATCCAGCACAAAACCGCTTGTTGACCTATTCGCATTGTTAGGAGCGAAAATCATGCTTTGCCACTCTGAGAGACATCGACATCAAGCGAATTGACAATCGTCCACGGTTCACTTTCCGGGATAATAAGCTTGAATTTGTGCGTTCTGCCGTTTGCCCTGAATGCAAGTTGCTTTGTTCTCGTGGTCGGAGATGATGGGTTTCTATCGGTAAAATCACCGCCATCATAATTTGTCGTGGAAACGGCAACCGTATAGTTCATTGCATCACTCAGAAGCCGACCACCATTCGCCATCGTTCTGTTAGTGCCGTTGAAGGCGATCTCGTTCGTGCTGATAGTTGCCTGTCGAGATTGGCCGTTCATGAACGCAAAATATCCGTCTTGCGTAATGCCAGCAAATTCAGCAGAGCCACCATCGAAGCTGGAGCTATCGAACTGAACATCAATATCATCGATCGATGCATAGAGATTATCCAGGCCGTCAATCGTTACACCCGGCGTTTCGGCTTTCAGCATGTCAACTAGATCGGCATCACACTGGCACCATTTATCCAACTGCCATTGATAGCCAAGGAGATGATATTCGCCTGCTGTATTTTGATAGCGGAACCAGACAATCTTCCTGCGATAATCGGGCGCGGAAGTCATGCTAAGGCGTGCAGGTTCTTCCGTCTGTGAAATGAACCATCGATCAACACGCTCTGATCCGATAGGAGACATAGCCGCACCACGAAAGAAACCATCCGCTGAATAGAATACAAAATCATCCTGACCAATCGCGCAGATCGAATATGGGGCAATTGCGCCGCGATATTTCGTAATGGGATTGAAGGTGAAAATGAAATCGGTTGTGAGTGCAAAATTCATCTGATGGATGGAGTCACGACAAAATACCACCGCTCCGAAACTCATCGGAACAATGCCGGTTATGCCATTACCATCAGGTATAAACTGAATGTCAGAGCCTTTATCGCCAGCGTCGTTGCTGGTTGGGTCATTAAGGGCAGACCATTGCAAAGTAGACGGGTCGCTAGCCAATCTAGCTCTGACGAGGAAATCGCCCACAGAGGCCAGATACGTGGCAACAGGAGCCGTTGCGTTAACCGTAAAGACTGTGCCCGCGATCAGATCGATAACCTGCTCTGGATCTTGACCGTTTTGCGCGTAGACATCAGTGCCAAACTGCGCGAATGACCAGCGCCCGTTCACCGGGACATTATAGCCAGATCCAACGACCTTGAAAACATATGCCGTGAAGTCATATTCATATAGCGTATCACTGGTGCCGAAGAATGCGCGGCTTACATTATTCGCAGTGCGGACGAAAATAGAGCCGAGACATTGGCTAGGGAGAGAAATAGGACCGCCAAGCGATGCGCCGCCCGGACCTGCAATCAGGATAACATCACCGTCACCTGTCAGGATTGATCCGTCATCTTCACTTACCAGAATAACAAAGGCGGGGATATTCGGTGTTAATCCTGGAATGGGCGACCACCCATCCGCGACCGGACGAACGTTCACCATCTCTGGCATTGCGCCACCATTGAAACGGCTTTTGTCCGGCTCAAATGGCGGGAATGGAACTGTTACCACTGATTATAGCCCCACCAGTTACGCTTGATTGAAGCCAATGCAGGATCAACACCCAGCATAGCCTTGTTGCGCTTGGAATACTGGCGATTGATGGACATGATGAACTGATCGATAGGGCCTGCGAACCTCTGCAACAGCGTATCGTCTGCAACGAACTTAGCCCCCCAAGCGATTGCTGCGGAGAGATATACGTCAGGATGATGCGTCAATAGCCAATTAGTGGGATTTGCATCAGAAAGCGCGAACTGAGGCGCATATCGAAAGCGGAAGGAATATGCGGAACTCAACGGCACGTCAAACTTGATTGTGTCTGCATCCATAGACCAGAGCGATGGATAGCCGGAGTTATCGTAATATGGGAATGTGCCAGCAGATCGCTTGGAGATTTCGTATTCGCCTGCACTAGTGCTGTTGAGATACAAAGCAACGGGCTCACGAACCGACAGGCTTGCCACGTCAATCTCACGCGAACCTGATACGCCTGTAATCGTGCCATCAACCTCCAGGATTTCAAGCTCACGGTTTAGCATAGACTCCGCGAGAGAGATGCAATCCGTTACTGTGCCGGAGATATCATTGCGCTCCATCCAATCAGAGATGGCCGTCTGTAGTTCGGTGTAATTGCTGAGTGCCATTATTTAGCCTCCGAACCTCCGGGTTGACGGAGCATGAAGTTATGAAGATTGCCGGGGAAGTCTTGAGTTGTGCTATGATGGCCGATGTTCATATCAGGAATAAGCGCAATCTCACCACCGCACTCAAGCCAGCGCTTGCTGAAGGCATAATCTTCGCCATACCAGACGCCCTCAATCGCCCCATGATTAAACAGGTCAATCGATGGATTGAATGCCTCACCATATACAAGGCTAGGATAGGCCCGCATGAATTTATCAACGCCTTCCTTTGTGACCTTCAAGAACCCAGCGGGAACACGGTTAGCAAGGAAACATCCATCATCCCGAAGAAGAGGACGCCCGTCGTTATCGGTGTTCCATCCTCCCATGTACTCTTCTTCTTCTTTTTTGAAGCGGTACGTACCAGAGACAACATCGCCCTTTGTTTCAATAAGCGTGAGAAGGTCTGTGGCGTCCCAACTAAGATCGTGATCAAGGAAGATGACAATATCAGCCTTGGCATCCATTGCCTTGCGTAGCATGGTTGCGCGTGCTGCTGAGATATATGGATTACCTACTTCTGAAACCATGAAATGCTCATACCCCGCCTCTTCAATGAACGGGAGAGAGGCTTCTAGGGATTCGAGAAGCTGTGGATACGGCTTGGTGATTGTTGGGATGCAAAACACTACTTTGGTTTTTTTCATTCAGTCCTCGCAAATTCGCCAAATCTTTTGACGGCGGCATCTTTGTAAGCTTGAGCGGCTTGCTCTTTGGTTTCAAATCTTCCTAGAACTTTAATCTGAGAATAAGACTTCCCTCCGCTAAATCCTATTCCGATTTGGGCCTTCCATTTCCCTCTTTCTTTATCGAAAGAGACTCCCTTTATTCCAGACGTGTTTCGTTTGGACAACCGAGCGTTGGCGCAATTTTGCGACCTAGTTGCTGCCCTGAGATTTTGCCAAATGTTGTTATCTCTGTCGCCATCAATATGATCAACATCATATTCAGGCCATGAACCCGTCATGAAAATCCACGCCAGATGATGGGCTCTGTATTTTTTGCCTTTGATGTTTACGATGCGGTATTCACCGCCGTTTGATCTAGTGCCGAGCTTTATGTAGCCAATTCCGACCGATGACTTGGAATTTTTTCTGAAAATAACCCCCGTTAAAGGATTATAATCAATAATCCCCCTGAGATCCTCAAGAGAAAGCCTATTGCGGATTTTTTCTGAGTCAGCGATAATAGACGAAGCCATTTTGTCTCTCCTAAGACGATGTGGTTAAAACCGCCAGCAAGCTGATACTTGTCTGGCGGTTTGTATTTGTAAGCTAAATCCGATTAAGGATCAAGCGGAGCCCTTCCAAAGACCAAGACCGATAAGGGTGTTGGCAATCTCAAGAATGATTGCAGTGTTGTTGCTTGCTACCGTGACGTAAGACGACGCGGAAAGAAGAGACGTAGCCTGGACGGCAGAGCCGCGCTGTACGACAGGCGTGGCACCATAGAAAGAGCCCTTGTCAGTTGCGGACTGGCCAGCAGTCCAACCGTCTGGGTTTCCATCTGAAAGCTGATTGAGTGTCATGTTTTAGTCCTCAGTTGATGGGGAGTTGGCGCACCAGATAAACCAATGCGCCAACTATAGACTTACGGAGTACCGCTATGTCTGGTTGCAAGGCGCGGATCAATTGCACGCATTCCGAACAAAATATCGAGTCTCCATTTGTTCAGATCGTTCACGCCATCGTACACAGGAACGACTCGGACGCTGATACCCTTGTAACGTTCGCGGGAATACTTGCGTCCATCGTTGGGAGCTTCCATAGGAACAGAAACAAACGCGAATGCATTCTTGTGGAACATAAGATTCTGGAGATAACCAGTGCCACCAGTTCCCAAGACAGTGATGGCCGCATTGTCTGCCGGTGCAGCGTTAACGGTTGCGTTGGCACCAGTGCCAGCGATGATTGGCGGAGAGATAGTCAGGGTCGAATTACCGCCACCATCAGAATTCACGTCATTAACGACGACAAACTGGCGAAGGAAGTTATTACGGGCCTTGGATACCTGATTGACCGCGAACACGCCGGCGATGGTAAACACGTCACCCTTCTTGAGAATGCCCGTAACGGAGTTTGTCCAGCCATCAGTAATAAGCGTCTGGGTATTCGTATCCTTGACGGCACTATAAAGCGATACCTGATTTGCACCGTTAACGAGAGGAGTACCAGTAGCAACGCCGACCGTATGCGTGACCACGTTCTGGGTGGAATACGTATCAACGCTATCAATCATGCCAAGATTGCCGTCACGATAGGCACTCTTCGCAACGTCCTGCATATACAGAGCGGTCTGCTGAGAAAGCATGCCACGCTTATCCTGTGGAGACAGAATAGACATACGATCATCAGTAGGTACGCTTAGTTCATCAAGCCGCTGAACGGCAACTGCAAAATCGTCAAACGAGTTAATTGTCTGACCGGGAGTGCCAACCCAATTAGGGATGGAACTGTAAAGGTTCAGAAGACGAGTGTCGATTTCATTGGAGAGGCGCACAAGCTGTGGCTTGAGAACTCGCTCTGCCAAATCGGTAACGTTGAGCGTCATTTCAGCGGATGTAAATTCAAAGTCAATACCCATCTGCTGATCTACAGATAGAGTGGTAGTGCCTTCGACAACGTCCTGAACCTGCATAACTCGGCCATCACGAAGGCCAAATTCGGCAGGCTTACGGATGGTAATAGACTGACCAACCTTATAGCCGTTGTGCATGTTAGAGAACTCGCTATCGTAGCCTCGATATACGAGCTTGGGCATCACGACGGTATTCTCAAGGATCTTGAGAGACTCTTTCGCGAGGATTGTGGGCGTTAGAATGTTGTTAGCCATAACTAATAAAGCCTTTCGAGCTTTTGCTTACCTACTACAGTTTTCCCGAATTCCGGTACTTGACATAATCGTCCATGCTCATCTTTTCTGGATCAAGCGATGGGGTCGCGTTTGCCTTGGCAGTAACGGTTTTAGTGGGCGCAAGCGGTGTTGCGTTTGGAGTAGGCTTTGCGGTCTGTTGACGTGTGAGGGATTGGTTCCACTGATAAGCGTCGTGAAGCATCTGGTAAATCTGAGGGGTTATCGCCTGCGTAAGCGTTCCCTTGTCGAATCCCATAGTTCCCGCGAAATTAGTGATTTTAGAGTCAAGCTCTGGAGTCCAGCCCTTGATCTTTGAAGCATGTTCGTAGGTTGCCTGAATGCGCTTGGCAGTGTCCTGCTGCGCTGCTTCGGTCCTCTTCGTCGCCGCTTCTTTGGTGAAGTCAGTAAACTGCTTCTGGTATTCTCTTAGTTCCTGCCAGCGCATATGTTCACGCTGGAGTTCCTGAAATCCGATAGGATCATCCTGGAGCTTGGCCGCTTCGGCGTTCCAGTTGCGTCCTTCGAATTTGCTCAGTTCAGATCCGATGTTCTGGAGCGCAACATGAGCGTTGAATTCTTCTTCCGACTGCTGGAAACGACTGGAGATTTCCTGCTCTCTAGCCTCAACCTGCTTTCGGGTTTCCGCCAATTCCATGGTCTTACGAGTGTAATCCTGCTGACGTAGGTATCCGTCTTTGACCTTTGAGGGGATCTTGACGACTTCTCCATCAATTTCGAAGTCTTCGTATCCGTCCCACTGATCAAGTTCGGGGGTAGTGTCTTCATCCGCTTGTTCAGGCTCTTCAACAGTCTGCTCCAGAGTTGCCGGTTGATCGGCTTCTGGTGCGTCATGGCTTTCGAAGCCTTCATAGCGTTTTTCCGTAGTTTCAGCAGGGGTTGTCGTTTCCGATCCTGGCGCTTCAACTACAGGGTTATCAATTACAAGTGACATGGTTTACCTCGTTAGACAGCAGATGCCCGGAATTGCCGGATTGCTGACATGGAATGATTGCGCGTCTTACCCTCAGCGCTTGGGATAGGTTAAGCGGCGATCCACGCTACTCTGTCGCCACGCTTGACGAAGAAATCATAGTCTGTTGCGGCTGCAATTAGCTGGCGTGGGCCGTTCGTTGCATCAGGTGCATCGGAAAAAGCCACCCATGCATCAGCGGACGAGCGGACACGATAGAATGGACGCCCATCAAACGTGGTATCCGATCCAGCCACGACAAGCGTTGAAATTGCGGGGCTTGCCATAGTCTGCGACGCGATTGCACGGCTTGGAATGGGCAGATTGTCCTTGCCGAAGCCTAGACCAGCGTAATGTAGTGAAACGTGAAGGCCGGAAAGAGCCATGATTAGTTTCCTCTTTGTGGAGATTGCATGGGAATGCCTGACATACGCATTAGCTCTGACTGGTTGCGTTCGTATTCCAGTCGCTGGCGTTCTGTTTCGGCTTCAAACTGTGCCGTTGCGGCCTTTTGCTCTTCAACCGCGACCTTTGCCGAATCCACCATGATTTTTGATGCGTCGATCTGGGATTGGCTCTGCTGTTGAGTTGTATCAGCCTTTAGTTGCTCGTTCTCGGCCTTCATCTTTTCAATCTCAGCCTTCTGAGACTCAATCAACTGTTGCCCCTGCTGGATTTGCTGCTGTAGCTCTGGAGGGATTTGAGCCTGTTGACCTTCTTGCATCTTCTCAAGGCGCTTGGTGGCTTCCTCTGCGCCGGGGAAGTCGTAATTGCCGATGATCAAATCAGCCAAGACCGGAGCCGCCTGTGGGAAAGCCTGTGCAAGTTCCGTAAGACGTTGTGCTGC